>JAKWBO010001226.1:0-16834 GCA_034336685.1 Luscinia luscinia
GAGGCAGTCATGGATTTTTAACTTCCTCTGGAACACAGCCACATGGATCCAGAGTTATCGCCCTCTAACTGTGTGTTTTTGGGGTTACTTCAATAATGGTGTTTACAGTGAGGAAGTGACGGCAGGGGAAATTTTGTCCCAACCCATCACTCATTTTTCTGAGTCCACCCCACCAGTTTTCAAGGAGTTCAGATCCACTTTAAATGCTAATGATATCATACAGTGGCCGGTGTTGCTGATAGGCCTGTTCTATTTAGCCTTCAAAGATAAGGGGGGATTGACTGGGATAACAACCCTGATACCTAACCCAGGAAATAGGGATGCTGCCCCAGAGCCTGACCATGCCCCACAGCCCACCGCAGAAAGGAACCACTGGGAGTGAATGGGGGTTCTAGTGAAGGAGATAGGCAAGATGCTGAAGGAGCCTTTATCCCCAGTGTAAGAGTCGGTCCGAAGTTTTCTCTGATCTGCCTCACGACCATCATCAGAGACTGGGACCTGAGATTGCACCACTTGCCCTGAACCGGAGCTCCAGCCTGGCCGAGGTGGATGCTTGCGGGCCAAGGACTGTTTGTAGCTGTGCCTGGTGCTTATCACGGTATGCTGCAGGGTACTGCTTATTGCACCCTGTCCCCGCACCTGCGTCATGGAGCTACGATCTCCACATACAATAGTCCATCTACCCTTCCCTGAAATAAGGGGCTTGTAGACGGCAAAAGCTGTAATTAAGTGCTGATCTCCCTTGAAGTGGCTTTACATTCCTTCTTTTAAAATGACTGAAAATCATAATGCAAAAGATAAAGCTGCATTTTTCGCTTTGCTAGCTAAGTATAATGCCAGACCCTCCCAAGGGGGAGAAGATTGGGCGCACAATAACTGGTTTAATTTAGAAAATGTGATTGATAGGATACATTCTTTGCAACATGAAACAAAATTCAAACTGGGCAGAAATAAGACCATTCTCTGCTCAGTTTTGGGGGCCTGTCTTACGGCAGCTATAGAAACTCGCTTTACGTGAAGGAGTGAAGAAAGAACAATTATTGACTCTCTACAAAATTTAGTGGAAGTTTTGCAAAAACAATTAGATGAAGAAAGGAATGAGAATCATGCTTTGAGAGATGAGAATCATTCTTTAAGAGCTGCCCTAAGACAAGAACACACCAACACTTTAAAACACACAGATTTACCAAAAGAAACAGAAGAGAAAGAAACTAATCAAATATATCCTCAAAAGGAAGTAACTCTGATGAAAAATAATGGAGAATATTGCTGCCCCAGCTTGAGAACTTTGGTTAAAACAGAATACAATTGTATCAATGATGAGAATTTTAACCCACAAATAGCCACTACAAAAATCCTGTACACTGCTACTGAATTATCAGAACAAGAAGCTAGTGGCCACTGGGGCCTTGGAGCTCTCTTAAGAATGGGTGACAAATTTTATTTATGGTCCCTATCTCAGCACACTGTGTTTTGGGCAGGGGTGAAGCACGAAAGGCAAGAAAACATCTTTCAGCCGATTAAGTCAAAAGGATATGTTTATTTTAGCACTGGGCAAACACGCGGGATCTCTCCCAAAGGCGTGCCCGCCCTCAGCAATTTTTGGTCCTTCATTTATTCACAATAATCATGCATATTCAAGAACGCCCTTTCCCCGCTTAATATTCAAATCAGCTGCATACTCATTGCGGCTGCATAGTATCCCTTGGTTTTGGGTTGGTGGTCTTTTATTTGGGCCCGAGGGTTGCATGGGATGATGTAAAAGTCGTCTTCCTCGCTCTAAACTTCTTTCCCTTGTTCCGTTACCATGACTACCTGACCTTTTAATTCCTTCAACCTGGTCTTTATTGCCTTTAACGTCAAATTTCATGATTGATGGGTTTCTTTTGGCTCTTTCTACGCATTTTCTAATGTACATCTATTCCATTTAAATGTTTCCATATGCGTATTCTGTTAGCTCTGCATGTTATACGACCAGACTTTATGAACTTTTAATCCCCTGCTGAGGTATATGTTTAAAGATTACATTCCTAACTTCTATCTTCTAAGTTTCAATTTACCATAACTTATGCTCTAAACATGCAATTCTCAAGAACTATAACAGAATAATACGAGTACTGTGGCTCATTCCCCCATTTCATATAAAATTAGTAAATTCTTTTACTAGTACTTGAATCCTTTTCCCTCATACTGAGGTGCTCTCTTAAAGCTGCACTCTATGCTTTCATCAATGAAGTTAGAATTGCTACTCGCTGCAATATTCTCCAGTTCCAAATGAACATTACAATAGACATAATCAAGCTAGCACCCACTAGAATTAATAGTACAATAATGGGATGAACCAATGTGTTAAGTATTCCAGTTCCTTTGGGTGACCATCCGAAGAGCGCATCCCACCAACGGTAAGAGGTGTCTATTTCCAACCTTTTGAAAACTCTTCGTATGGTTTTTGTATCATGGTGTATTGTGATCAGGGTCTTTCTTCCTATGTTCTTAATTTCGTTGAGAATCTCCTTCAAGTCCTCATGCTTTAGTAGTTATTTGACTAAAGTCAGATTCATCCCAATAGGTACAGGCGATATTTCCTGTACTGCAGTCAGATTTGCTTTTATATATTGGTGCGATATCACAGGTGCTTGATAAGAAAAGTCACAACCTTCAATCCTGACAAAGTTGCAAATACACAGATTGGACTGGGTTTCATTTGCAGTTAATTCGTCTACCCGAATTGTGGAGCCTGACGTTCTGAGACACACACAGCCCTGGCCTATGTACACAAGTAAGGTTGTCTGGTTGGCTGAGTGCACTTCAAAATGACAAATGCTTTGCTCTGTATCCAGACAGGTATCTTGGTCATTATTTATGTTTCCTTCACGTATAAACCCCAATTGTTTCCTCATGCTACAAGACTCTATATTAATAGTCCGCCCTTTCCCTTCGGCCTTCCATGCCCATTTCCGGTGCTCGGAAGGGAATAGGATGGCTCCCTCATGGTTCAATCCTAAAGTAATTATTGGATGTATCAGACTCATGGTTAAAACAAAGGCAGTTACCATACTTGTTACAGGATCATAAGTGAAATTAACCAAGACCCACCACGATTGAAGCTCTTTCTCTAAATCAGAAGCATTATCCCAAACTATTTTGTGAATTTCCGCAGGGAAGATGCCTTACCACCTTCCCTTATAATTGAGGCAGCTATGCATTGCATCCATCATTGTGCTTGTACACATCCAATGGCTAAGGACATGTTCTCATTAGCCGCCCCCATTGCATTCACCATTAGTCCGTGGTCTTGTTCTTCTATAGCTTCCCATTCTGGTAATATTTTGGACAATTTCCACTGACTAGTACCTAGGGTTAGTAGAGAAGACTGTAGAGGTTGTTGTAATTTAACTAGGTCGCTACCAGTTGCGGCCAATTTATTCATTAACACTTCTGAGTCCATAGTGTTCAGGATTCCCAATCCTGTCCCTAGTATTCCAGTAATATCTCTTTTCTGCCTGGGCAGGTCAGGGGCACGTTTTTGTAACCAAGTGGTCCAGTAAAGGAAGTGGTAAGGCACAGGTTAAAGCGATTATTTCAGCCTTTTGTGCAGAAGTGTTTATTGAGAGCGGTCCAGACTCTATCACTACTTTCAAAGTGGTAACTGCATACCCAGCATGCCTTTTTCCACTGATGTCATAACTGCTTCCATCAGTGAATCAGGTCTCAGCGTTCTCAAGAGGAGTGTCCTTCAGGTCCATGCGAATAGGTGGCCTCGATGGTCTCCAAACAACTGTGGATCACTGGTTCCCCTGTATTTCCACTGAGGAAAGAAGTTGAGTTCACAAGATTAGTAACTTTGATCTCAACATCATCTTGTTCTAGCATTATGGCTTGATATTTCAAAACTCTCTGTGGGGAGAGCCAATGTCCCCCTTTTAGTTCCAGTAATGTGGACACTGTATGAGACATTAGCACAGTCATCTTCTGGCCCAGAGTGAATTTGCATGCTTCTTGAATATTCAATACCACAGCAGCAACTGCTCTAAGACACCCTGGCCAGCCTTTGGCTGCTGCATCTAGTTGTTTAGAAAAGTAAGCAACCACTCTTCAGTATGGGCCTAGGTCTTGTGCTAGTATTCCCAGAGCAACTCCCTGTTTTTTTCTTGGGAAAACAGAAAAAATGGTTTACTTACGTCTGGAAGTCCCAAGGCTGGGGCTGACATTAAGGCCTTCTTTAATTGATTGAAGGCTTAAACAGCTTCTTCTTTCCATTGAAGATCTTTGCTCCCTTCTGCGATTAGGGCATACAGGGGTTTGACCAATAGTCCATAGTTATAAATCCACAATCTGCAACACCCTGTCTTTCCCAGAAAGGTTCTCAGTTCTTTTGCTGACCGAGGTCTCGGAGTCTGGCATATTGCCTCCTTACGGCCTTGCCCTAAAGTTCTCTGTCCAGCACTGATCTCATAGCCCAAATAGATAACCATCTGTTTCACCATTTGAGCCTTCTTTTGAGATACTTAGTATCCTTGTAAACCTAGAAAGTTCAAGAGGCTTACCGTCCAGTTTATACACGTCTCCTGAGTTCGAGTAGCTATTAGGAGGTCATCCACATACTGCAACAACTGTCCTTTCCCCCGGTGGAGCTTCCCAAAATTCCAGATCCCTTGCAAGTTGTTCTCCAAATATTGTGGGACTATTTTTAAAACTTTGCGGCAACACCGTCCATGTGTGCTGAACCTTATGACCCGTCTTTGGATTTTCCCACTCAAATACAAAGATTTTCTGACTGTTTTTGTGGAGAGGGAGGCAAAAGAAAGCATCCTTCAAATCTAGAACAGTAAACCAGGTTAGTTCAGGGGTCAAACAAGTTAACAACGTATATGGGTTAGCGACCACTGGGTATAAATCCTCGGTTATTTTATTAACTACTCGCAAATCTTGTACCAATCTATATGACCCATTGGGCTTTTTAACCAGCAAAATGGGAGTATTGAAGTTAGATTGGCATTCTTTTAATAAACCTATCTGCAAAAAGTTCTCGATTATTGAGCTAATCCCTTCTCTGTCCTCCTTTTTCAGGGGATATTGTTTAATTCTAACTGGTTGCTTCCCTTCCTTCAACTTAACTTGTACAGGAAGTGCATTCTTTGCTCTTCTGGGTGTGCCAGAGGCCCACACGCCTGGAAATACCTGATCCGCTATTTTCTTGCACCTTTCTTCTTCTTCCTTTTTGGCCTCTTCTTCGTTAGTTGTTTCAACATTAAACTTAGTACTTCCACATACTGTTGATCCTTAACTTCCAAAAGAATCTCCCCATTTTTAAATATAATTTTTGCTTCTAACTGTTCCAATAAATCTCTCCTCAAAAGTGCTTTTGGGGCATAGGGCATGTATAGAAATTTGTGAATTCCCCACTGTTTTCCAAGTTTATATTTTAATGTACTACAGAAGTACGCTCTCTCAGTTTGGCCAGTTGCCCCTCTCACCATCACATAATCATCTCTTATGGGTATCAGTGCCTTATTCAATAGTGAATATGTTGCTCCTGTATCAACTAAAAATCCCATTTCCTCCCCTTCATTCCCCAGCTTAACTATAACCAGAGGGTCCGCCAGGTAAAGACCCTCCGGTCCTCCTCAATTGTCCCTAATGTGAGCAGTCACCCCTTCCCTCCTGGGGTTCCCTCTTCTTTGTTCATCACCTTCTCTCCGTTCCGGACACTGATTTTTCCAATGGCCAAACCTTTTGCAAAGTGCACATTGATCCTTTTTAAGGCGAGGTTGACCTTGTTTAGATGGTCCTTGCCCTCGCTTCTCTTTATCCTCCTCTCTTAATACTGCTACAACTTTTCCTTTCTAATACTTTTCTTCCTGATTGCTGTAAACTCTCCATGCTTCTTCTAATAAGTTTTCTAAGTTCCTACCCATCGGTGGCTTCATCTTTTGGAGTTTGCACCTAATATCCCCGGTGGACTGTCCTAAAAATAAGTTCACCAATTGTTGTATTCCTTCCTCCAACCCCGGATCTAGAGACGTATATCTTCTCATTGTATCCCACAATTTATCTAAAAAGTCAGTAGGGCTTTCTGAAGGTCCCTGCTTAACTGCATAAAGGGCTGACCAGTTTATGGTTTTAGGTATTGCCTTCTCCTACTCCTGCAAAACAAAATCTTGATAATTCTTTAATCTATCTTTATAAAGGGGATTGTTTGGATCCCATTTAGGGTCCTGTAGGGGGAAAAATTCTTTAATATCCTGATTTGTCCCTCTAATAGCATTTTGTGCTACATCCCCTGCTGCCTTCAAGACCAGCTGCTTTTCTGTTTCAGTTAAAGCATCCAGCATTAGCTGGACATTTGGCCAATTCGGGTCATGTTGCCTAAGCAAAAACCCAAATCTCTTCGCGATCCCTATTGGATCATCCTGATAGTTTTTAGCAACTTTTACCCATGTCTCCAAATCATTCGTGGAAAAGGGTATATTTAATTTAATTTTCCTACTGCCTCCCGTAAGGGTGCTTGGATTATTTCTTTTGTTTGGCTTCTCGTTCAGTTAGCTATGGGGCTATTTTGGGGAGGCACACTATGGGGGCGAGGTGGCTCATCACCGTCACTACTACATGGATTTGATGCTTCAGCAGATGAAGAAAAGGGCTATTCTGTGTCCTTTTTATCTGAGGAAAACTGAAACAGCAGTTGAGTGTGATTCCCTTGCCTCTGCTCCCTCTGCTTGACTGTTTTGGCTTTTGGGGGGTGGCCGGAATGGATCTGTTAACTCCTGTTCCTACCTTTCTGTCTGGTAAACCTTATCGGGCTGCACGCACCTCTGATTTATAGAGCAGGCATCACAGCAATGCTTAGGTTTTCCTCTATTTGCTTTCTGGTCCTTTTCCAAAGCTAATACAAAAGGATCAGAGGGAGGCCCAAGCCCACAGCTTCTCTGCCATTCAGGATGATTTCCGAGAAAGAAAAACATATCTGCATATCTACCTCTTCCCATTTTTCCTCCCTCCTTAAGAATAGCATCAACTGCAATAAAGTGTCATAATCCAAAGTCCCGGAGGGAGGCCATCGGGCACCTTCTCCTGACTTATACCGTGGCCACCATTGTGTGCAGAGTTTCATAAGATTCTTCGTATTCTCGATACCTCCTTTACTCACAACTTCTTTCCAATGTGCCAGAATGCAGCCCAGAGGGCTAGCTCTCGAGATCTCCTTACTCTGATCAGTACCCATTACTGTCTCTTTCTTTAAATTCTCTTTCTTTTATCCCAGGTCTTTTCCTAGGCCTTCTGATCACTTCATTCTCCTGTTTCCCCAGACAACAATTCCACAATACAGTTCTGTTTCTCAACCTCCAAGGGTTACACTCCAGGGATTTCTTTAATTATTTTTACCAAGCTGTCACTATTTATAGTCTTTTCAGAGATATCTAAATCCTCTGGCTTTATCCCTTTTCCACAAACCAGACTCACTATTTCACACGGACTGTGTGCCACTTCCCAATTATAATATCTCGGGAGCTCAGGGGTACACCTGGGGCACCTAGGTCTCCTTCTATAAGATATATAATACCATCTTTCATCACATCCTTTACAACGGAGAAGGACCCAACTCGGATGTCATCCCGGTTCCCAATTAAAAATTGTCAGCCCACATACAAAGCAAGGAGTTACCCCTATTCTCCCCTGCTGGTATGGCTTTCTAGATTATTCTCAGCTGAGGGTAATTCCCAGTCAAAACTCAAGTTACTCCTCGTTTGGCTCAAATACAACCCCCCTAAGAATACTCTCTCTCTCCTTCCATTTTCCCGTTCAACAATATCCCAATTTCCTCCGTCATTTAACAATTCACCCGATCCGAGCCCAAACCATCTAGAGAGTGCTACTCTGGACGGTCGGGCTCTTGCAGCTCTCGCCCGAGCTTTGTCTGCCACTTTTATCAATCCAAGGCCCTGCTGTACAAAAGTTACCGCAATTATACTTTCGGACACAAGATGGCAGTATTGTATCATAAATTAGATAGACGCTCTCTACAAATGATAATGTTCCTTCGAAGATCCATAATATTCATTTATCATTCCCATACGCACACACATTCTCTATCGCCGCCACCACAAACACTTATAAATCAACAAGACAATACCAGTTCGAACAACAACAACAACTTGCAACTAGACAGAACAATACCAGTTACCAAGGATTTGCCCAAACTCACCCCCAGAACTGCTAGCGGTGCCCTCTACAGCACGACAAATCCCTCTGCCGGCACCTTAAACAACCTTCTCTGCTTGCAAGCAATACTCCCTGGCCCACATTGTGCATAGAAAGTCTTCTATGTCGTACCAATTTAGCCCACTAACCCCGGGGATAATATTCTTAAAATAGTAATAAACATACCCTTTTGCAGGTTTCCAGCAGTCTTGTCTGTCTCTTGCACTGAAGCAGACTCTCATCCAAGTGGAACTTGGGTTGGCGCACCTGGAGCTGTCACACTCCCGTCTGTTTCTGCAGGTAGACAGAGATCTCCTGGCTGGCTCACCAACATGAAGCATGAAAGGCAAGAAAACACCTTTCAGCCGATTAAGTCAAAAGGATATGTTTATTTTAGTGCTGGGCAAACACACGGGATCTCTCCCAAAGGCGTGCGCGCCCTCAGCAATTTTTGGTCCTTCATTTATTCACAATAATCATGCATATTCAAGAACGCCTATACATATTCATTACCTGTCACCGCCCTTTCCCCGCTTAGTATTCAAATCAGCTGCATACTCATTGCGGATGCGTAGTATCCCCTTGGTTTTGGGTCAGTGGTATTTTATTTGGGTCGAAGGATTGCATGGGATGATGTAAAAGTCGTCTTCCTCACTTTAAACTTCTTACCCTTGTTCCGTTACCATGACTACCTGACCTTTTAATTCCTTCAACCTGGTCTTTATTGCCTTTAACGTCAAATTTCATGATTGATGGGTTTCTTTTGGCTCATTCTACGCATTTTCTAATGTACATCTATTCCATTTAAATGTTATAACAGAATAATATGAGTACTGTGGCTCATAGAGAGACAGAAAATAGGGTGAGACACACCGAAAATGGAATTAGAGAGATGGAAAATGGGGGGAGACACCCTGAAAACGGGGATAGGGACATGGAAAATGGGGTGAGACACCCCGAAAATGCGGAGAGAGAGAGGGAAGATGGGGTTAGTGGGACAGAAAATACGATTAGAGGGACAGAAAATGGGGTTACAGAGACAGCAAATGGGGTTAGAGTGACAGAAAATCGGGTCAGACATCCCAAAGACATCCTGAGAACCATCAAAACCTCCATGAGACCCCCCAAAATTCCTATGAGACCCCCAAAATCACCACGAGACTTCCAAAATCCCCTTGAGACATAACAAAATACAATAAAGACCCCCAAAATCACCATGAGACTCCCAATATCACCCTGACACTCCCCAAAACTCTACAAAGACCCCTGAAACCACCATAAGACCTCCCCAAAATCAACATGAGACTCCCAAAATGACCCTCAGACACCCCAAAACCCCTGAGACCCCCCAAAATCACCCTGAGACCTCACAAAACAACCATGAACCCCCAAAATCACCATGAACCCCCCAAAATCAACCATGAGACCCCCTAACACCACGATGAACCCCCCAAAATCACCATGAGACCCCCAAAACCACCATGATACCCCCAAAAATCTACAAAGACCTCCAAAACCCAACAAAGACCTCCAAAATCCTCATGAGACTCCCCCAAAATCACCATCAGACCCCCAAAATCCCCATGAAATCCCCCCAAGGCCCCTATCAGACCCCCCAAAACCCAACCAGAACCTCTCCCCAAATCCGCACCTCGTCCCTGGCCTGCAGCAGCAACTCGCTCTCATCACCGGTCCTGCAAGACAGGGACGGTGTCACCGAGGCCACTGGGACGTGGGGACATCAGAGCCACCAAAGACAACGGGAGACCCTAGAAATGGCACCAGAGACCCCAAAAACGGCATCAGAAAGCCCAAAATGGCATCAGAGACACCAAAAATGGCATCAGAGAGCCCAAAATGAACACGAGGCCCCAAAAATGACAGACACCCCAAAAATGGCATCAAACACCCCAAAAATGACATCAGAGACCCAAAAGTGGCATCAGAGACCCCAAAATCAACAGAGACACCAAAGGTGGCATCAGAGATACCAAAAATGGCATCAAAGACACCAATATCATCAGGGACACCAAAAAGAGCATCAGGGAGCTCAAAAATGGCATCAAACACCCCAAAAATGACATCAGAGACCCAAAAGTGACACAAAAAACCCGAAAAACAACTTTAGACCCCAAAAATTATGTCAGAGACACAAAACATTACATCAGACACCCCAAAAGTGACATTACATCCCCCCAAAAGTGACATCAGAGACCCAAAAATGACACAAAAAACCCGAAAAACAACTTGAGACCCCAAAAATTATGTCAGAGACACAAAACATTACATCAGACACCCCAAAAGTGACATCACATCCCCCCAAAAGTGACATCAGACACCTCAAAAATGACATCGGAATCCACGAAAATCATGAGATGCAAAACATGGCGTCAGACACTCCAAAACCAACATGAGACCCCAAAAATGGCATCAGAGACCTGAAAAGTGACATCACACCCCCCAAAAATGACACCAGCCCTCCAAAAACGACACTAGTCCCCCAAAAACCGCCGCAGCCTGGCGCTCATTTGAGCTTGAAGACGTTTTTCTTCTTCCTGTAGTTGCTGGCCACGTCGCTGGCGGCGCAGTGCAGGCTGAGCAGCAGATCGCCAGCGTGCGTGGCGCCAGCCGCTGGGCCCTTGGTGTCCTTGTAGAAGCCCAGGTCATCCTTGGCCAGCACGCAGTAGAGGTTTACCCAGGACCTGCTCGCGGGGTTGGGTGGAACCACCCAAAAAAATTTTTTTTGGGTTTGGAATGTTCGTAGCATTGGTGGACTGCGGTTTTTGGTCAATGACTTTTGTTGGTTGACCGAAATTCGAATTCTGGTGGATCCCTTCCATTGATGGACCCTCAACCCTTGGAGAACTCCCAATTCTTGGAGACTTCCCAACTCTTGGTGAAACCCAACTCTTAGTGAACCCTCACTCTTGGTGAAGCCCCCAACTCTTGGTGAACCCCAATCTTTGGTGAACACCTTCCATTGATGGACCCCAACTCTTGGTGAATCCTCAACTCTTGGTGAACCCCAACTCTTAGTGAACGTCCTCCATTGATGGAAACCAACCCTTGGAGAATTCCCAATTCTTCGGGAATTCACAATTCTTGGTGAACCTCAGCTCCTGGTGAACCCCAACTCTTGGTGTACCCCATCATTGATGGACCCTCAACTCTTGGTGAGTCTCTTCCATTGATGGACCCCAAGCTTTAAAGAATCCCCAACCCTTGGTGAACACTTTCCATTGATGGAACCCTTCCACTGATGGACCCCAACTCTTGGTGAATCTTAAGCTCTTGGTGAACCCCAACCGTTGGAGAACCCACAACTCTAGATGAACCCCAAATCTTGGTGAACTCTCACCTCTTGATAAACCCTATCACTGATGGACTCCCAACTCTTGGTGAACCCCAACCCAAAATTTAGGTGGGTTGCGTTTGATGTTTGTAGTGTTGGTGAATAGTGGATTTTGGTCAATCGCTTTTGTTGATTGATCAAAATTCAAATTCTGGTGGATCCCTTCCGTTGATGGACCCCTAACTCTTGGTGAATCCCATCACTGATGGACCCCAACTCTTGGAGAAACCCCAGTTCTTGGTGAGCCTCCCAACTCTTGGTGAACTCCAACTCTTGGTGAACGTCTTCCATTGATGGACCCCAACCCTTGGAAAACACCCAACTCTTGATGAACCCCCAAATTCTGGTGGATCTTTGATGAATGCCAACCCTTGGTGAATCCCATCATTGATGGACCCCAACCCTTGGAGAACCTTCAACTCTTGGTGAACCCCAGCCCTTGGTGAACTCCATCACTGATGGATCCCCAGCTCTTGGTGAACCTCCACTCTTGGTGAACCCCTTCCATAGATGGACCCCAATTCTTGGAGAACCCTCAACTCTTGATGAACCCCCAAATTCTAGTGGATCATTGATGAATCCCAACCCTTGGAGAACCTCCAACTCTTGGTGAACCATCAACTCTTGGTGAACCCCAACTCTTGGTGAATCCCAATCCTTGGTGAACGCCTTCCATTGATGGACGCCCAACATTTGGTGAACCCCTAGCCCTTGATGAACCCCCAAATTTTGGTGGAACATTGATGAACACCCAGCTCTTGATGAACACCCAGCTCTTGGTGAACCCCCAAATTCCAGTGGATCACCAATGAACTCCAACCCCTGGAGAACCCCTTCCAGTGATGTCCCCCAACCATTGGCAAACCCCAAATTCTTGGTGAACCCCAACCCTTGATGAATCCCAACCCTTGGTGAACCCCAGCTCCTGGAGAATTCCAACCCTTGGAGAACCCCCAACCCTTGATGAACCCAAACTCTTGGAGAAATCCAACCCTTGGAGAAGCCCCAACTCTTGATGAACCCCAACTCTTGGTGAACCCCAACCCTTGATGAACACCCAACCCTTGATGGCCCCCCAAATTCTGATGGATCATTGGTGATCCCCCAACCCTTGGTGAGCCCCTTCCATTGATTAACCCCAATCCTTGATGAACCCCAAACCTTGTAGAACTCCTTCCATCAATAAACCACAACCCTTGATGACCCCCCAAATTCCCATGGATCACCCACGAACCCCAACTGCTGGAGAACCCCCAGACCTGTTGGACGCCTTCTTGCCGGCACCGTCGAGCTCATGCTTGCACAGCAGGAACCCCTCGTGTGTCACCGTGTGCGTGGGGGCGGCGGAGGCGGCAGCGCTGCCCTGTGCCGGAGCCGGCCACCAGCACCACGGCTCCCCGGACCCTGCGCCGAGTCCTTGGGGTGCGGCCGGCGCCGCGGCTTTAGCTGGTCTCGCGCCCGCGGACGGTCCAGCCTTGGGGTCCTCTCTGGCAGAGCCTTGGGGCCAGCAGGGAGACAGGCTGGGGAGTCGTGGTCACGGGGCTGGGGATGGGAGGGGACAGTGAGGGGTGGCTGGTGGGACACTGAGGGGACAATGAGGGGACATTTAGGGGGACATGGAGGGAACAATGAGGGGACAATGAGGGATCTCCAGGAGGCCACTGAGAGGATCTCTGGTAGGACACTGAGGGATGTCCAGTGGGAGGCACTGAAGGACCTCCATGGAGTCATGGAGGATTCTCCAGTGGAACCATGAGGGGACAGGAGGAGACAATGGGACATCCATGGGAATGTGGAGGGGCCAATGAGGGGACCCTGAGGGGACACAGAGGATCTCCAGTGGGACATGGAGAGGACAATAAGGGGACTTCCAGGGGCACATGGAGGAGACATGGAGGGGACATTGAGGGCTGTCTCATGGGACGTAGAGGGGACACTGAGGGGACATGCAGGGGGCCATGGAGGGGACAATGAGGGATGTCTAGTGGAAAATGGAGGGGACACTGAGGCTCTTCAGTGGGACAAGGAGGAGACACTGAGGGGGCACACTGAGGGATGTCTGGTGGGACATGGAGGGGGCAATAAGGGGACACTGAAGGGACATCCTGAGGGACATGGAGGGGATCTCCAGTGGGACATTGAGAGGATCTCCAGTGGGACATGGAAGGGACAATGAGGAGACATCCAGGAGGACATGGAGGGGACACTGCGGGATGTCCAGTGGAACATGGAGGGGACAATGAGGGGACACTAAGGATCTTCAGTGGGACATGGACGGGGACACTGAGGGGGATATGGAGGAGACACTGAGGGGACCCTGAGGCATCTCTGGGAAGTCATGGAGGAATGTCCAGGGGAGCGTGGAGGGGACATCGAGGGGACATCCAGGGGGATATGGAGGGGATCTCCAGTGGGACATGGAGGGGACATGGAGGCTACACTGAGGGATGTCCGGTGGGACATGAAGGGGACATCCAGGGGGACATGTATAGGACATTCAGGGGACACTGAGTGGAATCCAGAGGGACACAAGAAGGAATCCAAGGAGCCACCAAAGGGTCACCAAGGACTCACCAAAGCCGACACGGGACTGCTCGCCTCCTTATCCTGCAGCTGCTCCACGATGTCGGTCAGAGTGGCTTTGCTGCTGGGGGACATTTGGGGACCATGGTGAGGTCACCTCAGTCCCATCCCCTCCCTGCTGTCCATATGGTGTCCCCAGGGTGTCCCCATATGGTCCCCTTGCTCACCCGTCGCTTTTCCCATCGTGCCGCGGCAGCTCCGGCTCGCTGGACTCCTGGCGCTCCAACTGGCACTCCCGGCACTGC
The DNA here is from genome assembly GCA_034336685.1 of Luscinia luscinia. Taxonomy (NCBI): domain Eukaryota; kingdom Metazoa; phylum Chordata; class Aves; order Passeriformes; family Muscicapidae; genus Luscinia; species Luscinia luscinia. The sequence goes on from JAKWBO010001226.1 coordinate 14,383, forward strand.
TCTGGCAGCACCGACCAGACCTCACCGGGCTCCTCAGCCTTGAAGGCCACTGAGGGCTTGGCGGGGGTGGCCGCGGTGACGGCGGCGGTGGCTGGGGGGTGGCTGGGGTCCTCCCTCGGTAGTCGGAGTCTGGACGCGATCAAGCTTGGGCTGAAGGCGCTCAGGCCGCAGCTCGTGCCGGACGTAGGTGACGCGCGGCTCCGGCCAGTGAGGGTCAGCATCTCCTGGGGGTTCCCTCAAAAATTTGTGGGTCAGGAGCGGCATCGGTGTCTGCTTGTTCTGCTTGGCCTTGAGCTTCTCGATCTGTGGGGTAGGATGGGGTGGGGTGGAGATGGACATGATGGAGATTGTGATGGAGGTGATGGACATAATGGAAATTGAAATTATGGAGATGGGAGATGATGGAGATGGGGGTGAGGGTAGAGATTAAGGTGATGGAGATGGGGATGGAGATGGAAATTATGGAGATGGAGGTGATGGAGATAAGATGGGGATGGGGGTGGAGATGGAAGTGATGGGATGACAGAGGCTGTCTGAGGGTGATTTTGGGGGTCTCATGGTGATTTTGGGGGTCTTTGTAAGGTTTTGGGTGGTCTCAGGGTGATTTTGGGAGGGTCTCATGGGTGTTTCAGGGGTCTTTGTAGATCTTTGGGGGTCTGATGCTGATTTTGAGGCTCTCATGGTGATTTTCAGGGGCTTCATGGGGATTTGGGGGGGTTTCATGGAGATTTTGGGGGGTCTTTTTTGGGTTTTGGGGGGTCTCGAGGGATTTTGAGGGGTCTCGAGGGATTTTGGGAGGTCTCATGGAGGTTTTGATGGTTCTCAGGGTGTTTTTGGGGTGTCTGACCCCATTGTTCATTTCTCTTACCCGGTTTTCAGGGTGTCTCACCCCATTTTCCATGTCCCTAACCCCATTTTCGGGGTGTCTCACCCCATTTTCCATGTCTCTGACCCCGTTTTCGGGGTGTCTCACCCCGTTTTTCAGTTTTCATGAGAACATGCAGGGCTGGCTGCGGGCTCTGGCCACCAGTGCCCAGGAACACGCCGAGTTGGCCCGGTGGCAGCAGGGCCTCCTCACCACCTCCTCCACCGACGAGGGGCTCCCACAGCGTGACCACGACTGGCCCTGACGAAAGTGACCCCCCAAAACCCCAAATTTGGGGTCCTGAGCCCCCACCCAAAACCCCAATTGTGGTGTGCTGGTCCTTCCCAAACCCCGGATTTGGGCTCCCAGCCTCCCAGTTTTGGGGTCCTGAGTTCTGGGTTTGAGGTCCTGAACCCTTGGTTGGGGTGCTGGTCCTTTCCAAAACCCAATTTTGGGGTCCCAAACCCTAAATTTGGGGTCCTGCCCTCCCCAAAATCCCAATTGTGACGTCCCAGTCCTTACTAAATCCCGATTTTGAGGTCCTGAGTTCTGGGTTTGGGGTCCTGATTCCTGGATTTGGGGTCACACTCCTTCCCAAACCCCGGATTTGGGGTCCCAGCCTCCCAGTTTTGGGGTCCCAAGCTCTGGATTTGGGGTCCTGATTCCCGGATTTGGGGTCCCAGTCTTTCAAAAATCCCGATTTTGTGGTTCTGAACCCTAAATTTGGGGTCCTGGCCCTCCCAAAACCCCAATTCTGGGGTCCCAGTCCCCCCTGAGCCCCGGATTTGGGGTCCCAGTCCTTCCCAAACCCTGGTTTTGGGATACCAAGCCATGAATTTGGGGCCCCAATCCTTCCCAAATCCTGATTTTGGGATACTGAGCTCTGGGTTTGGGGTCCTGGGCCCCTCAAAACCCCAATTGTGGGGTCCTGGCTCCCTCTGAGCTTCAGTTTTGGCGTTCCAGTCCTTCCCAAACACCGGATTTGGGGTCCCAAGCCCTGGTTTTGGGGTCCTGCCCCCCCAAAACCTCAATTTTGGGGTTCAGCCCCCTTCCCCCAAACCCCAAATTTGGGGCCCCAAGCCCTGGTTTTGGGGTCCTGCCCCCCCAAAACATCAATTTTGGGGTTCAGCCCCTTCCCCAAACCCCAAATTTGGGGTTCTGGCTCCCCTGAGCCCAAATTTTGGGGTCTCAGCCCCCCTTTCCCCCAGCACAAGCCATAGAGATCTGGGGGCCCCAGCACCGGTGTTGTACAAATGTAATAAAGCACCTGCTGCACCCCAAAACCGGCCTGGGGCATTTGGGGGTATCCTGGGGGGAATTTGGGGAGTCCTGGACGTGGTTTGGCAGTGTCTTGGAGGGGTTTTGGGAAGTCCTGAGGGGGGTTTGGGGGTGTCTTGGAGGAGTTTGGGTTTTCCTGGGAGATTTTGGGGGTGTACTGGGGGTTTGGGGGTGTCCTAGGGGGTTTGAGGTTGTCCTGGAAAAGATGGGGGTGTCCTGAGGGGAATTTGGGGAGTCTTTGGGGGGGAGGATGGTTGGGCAGTCCTAGAAGAAATTTGGGAGTCCTGGGGAGATTTGGGGTGTCCTGGA
>JAKWBO010001227.1:0-16812 GCA_034336685.1 Luscinia luscinia
GGGCCATTTAAAGTCTCATTTCCTTTGGAAGTTTGCCCAGATATTTTTCCAGTTCTTTCCTCAGAAATTCCAGGTCACTCCCTGGGTTTTGGGCTATGTATTAGGAGTTTTTCTGGCCATTCTTTGTGCAATTTCTGGGGATTTTTGTCTTTCTTAGTGGGTATTTTTAGGCGATTTCCTGGGTTGCTAAGGTTCGCTTTTCCTGGATTTTTCCGGATGTTTTCCCCAATAATGCTTGGAATTTTGACCTGTTTGGACTGTTTCAGTGTCGATTTTAGGACTATTTCTGGCCATTTTCATATGGATTTTGAGGGGATTTTTGTTTCTTAGTGCCAATTTGTTAGGCTGATTTTCCCTGGATTTTTTCCTGATGTTTTCCCCAATAATGCTTGGAATTTTGACCTGTTTGGACTGTTTCAGTGTCGATGTTAGGACTATTTCTGGCCATTTTCATATGGATTTTGAGGGGATTTTTTGTTTCTTAGTGCCAATTTGGTAGGCTGATTTTCCCTGGATTTTTCCTCATGCTATCCCATCGATCCTTGGTATTTTTGCAGATTGTAGATGGTTTTTGTACAGATTCCTGGAGATTTTGGGCCATTTTTGCATTTTGGGGGATTTTGGGCCATTTAAAGTCTCATTTCCTTTGGAAGTTTGCCCAGTTATTTTTCCAGTTTTTTCCTCAGAAATTCCAGGTCACTCCCTGGGTTTTGGGCCAGGTATTAGGAGTTTTTCTGGCCATTCTTTGTGCAATTTCTGGGGATTTTTGTCTTTCTTAGTGGGTATTTTTAGGCAATTTCCTGGGTTGCTAAGGTTCAATTTATGCTGGATTTTTTCCTGATGTTTTCCCCAATAATGCTTGGAATTTTGACTGGTTTGGGCTGTTTCAGTGTCGATTTTAGGACTATTTCTGGCCATTTTCATATGGATTTTGAGGGGATTTTTTGTTTCTTAGTGCCAATTTGTTAGGCTGATTTTCCCTGATGTTTTCCCATCGATCCTTGATATTTTGGCAGATTGTAGATGGTTTTTGTACAGATTCCTGGAGATTTTGGGCCATTTTTGCATTTTTGGGGATTTTGGGCCATTTAAAGTCTCATTTCCTTTGGAAGTTTGCCCAGTTATTTTTCCAGTTTTTTCCTCAGAAATTCCAGGTCACTCCCTGGGTTTTGGGCCAGGTATTAGGAGTTTTTCTGGCCATTCTTTGTGCAATTTCTGGGGATTTTTGTCTTTCTTAGTGGGTATTTTTAGGCAATTTCCTGGGTTGCTAAGGTTCAATTTATGCTGGATTTTTTCCTGATGTTTTCCCCAATAATGCTTGGAATTTTGACCGGTTTGGGCTGTTTCAGTGTCGATTTTAGGACTATTTCTGGCCATTTTCATATGGATTTTGAGGGGATTGTTTGTTTCTTAGTGCCAATTTGTTAGGCTGATTTTCCCTGGATTTTTCCTGATGCTATCCCATCGATCCTTGCTATTTTGGCAGATTGTAGATGGTTTTTGTACAGATTCCTGGAGATTTTGGGCCATTTTTTGCATTTTTGGGGGTTTTGGGCCATTTAAAGTCTCATTTCCTTTGGAAGTTTGCCCAGTTATTTTTCCAGTTTTTTCCTTAGAAAGTCCAGGTCACTCCCTGGGTTTTGGGCCAGATATTAGGAGTTTTTCTGGCCATTCTTTGTGCAATTTCTGGGGGATTTTTGTCTTTCTTAGTGGGTATTTTTAGGCATTTTCCTGGGTTGCTAAGGTTCAATTTATGCTGGATTTTTTCCTGATGTTTTCCCCAATAATGCTTGGAATTTTGACCGGTTTGGGCTGTTTCAGTGTCGATTTTAGGACTATTTCTGGCCATTTTCATATGGATTTTGAGGGGATTTTTTTTGTTTCTTAGTGCCAATTTGTTAGGCTGATTTTCCCTGATGTTTTCCCATCGATCCTTGATATTTTGGCAGATTGTAGATGGTTTTTGTACAGATTCCTGGAGATTTTGGGCCATTTTTGCATTTTGGGGGATTTTGGGCCATTTAAAGTCTCATTTCCTTTGGAAGTTTGCCCAGATATTTTTCCAGTTTTTTCCTCAGAAATTCCAGGTCACTCCCTGGGTTTTGGGCCATGATATTAGGAGTTTTTCTGGCCATTCTTTGTGCAATTTCTGGGGATTTTTGTCTTTCTTAGTGGGTATTTTTAGGCATTTTCCTGGGTTGCTAAGGTTCAATTTATGCTGGATTTTTTCCTGATGTTTTCCCCAATAATGCTTGGAATTTTGACCGGTTTGGGCTGTTTCAGTGTCGATTTTAGGACTATTTCTGGCCATTTTCATATGGATTTTGAGGGGATTTTTTGTTTCTTACTGCCAATTTGTTAGGCTGATTTTCCCTGATGTTGTCCTATCGATCCTTGATATTTTGGCAGATTGTAGATGGTTTTTGTACAGATTCCTGGAGATTTTGGGCCATTTGTTTCACCTTTTTGGAGAGGTTTTGGGCCATTTAAAGTCTCATTTCCTTTGGAAGTTTGCCCAGTTATTTTTCCAGTTTTTTCCTTAGAAAGTCCAGGTCACTCCCTGGGTTTTGGGCCAGATATTAGGAGTTTTTCTGGCCATTCTTTGTGCAATTTCTGGAGGATTTTTGTCTTTCTTAGTGGGTATTTTTAGGCAATTTCCTGGGTTGCTAAGGTTCAATTTATGCTGGATTTTTTCCTGATGTTTTCCCCAATAATGCTTGGAATTTTGACTGGTTTGGGCTGTTTCAGTGTCGATTTTAGGACTATTTCTGGCCATTTTCATATGGATTTTGAGGGATTTTTTGTTTCTTAGTGCCAATTTGGTAGGCTGATTTTCCTGGATTTTTCCTCGATGCTATCCCATCGATCCTTGATATTTTGGCAGATTGTAGATGGTTTTTGTACAGATTCCTGGAGATTTTGGGCCATTTTTTGCATTTTTTGGGGATTTTGGGCCATTTAAAGTCTCATTTCCTTTGAAGTTTGCCCAGTTATTTTTCCAGTTTTTTCCTCAGAAATTCCAGGTCACTCCCTGGGTTTTGGGCCAGGTATTAGGAGTTTTTCTGGCCATTCTTTGTGCAATTTCTGGGGATTTTTGTCTTTCTTAGTGGGTATTTTTAGGCAATTTCCTGGGTTGCTAAGGTTCAATTTATGCTGGATTTTTCCTGATGTTTTCCCCAATAATGCTTGGAATTTTGACCGGTTTGGGCTGTTTCAGTGTCGATTTTAGGACTATTTCTGGCCATTTTCATATGGATTTTGAGGGGATTTTTTGTTTCTTAGTGCCAATTTGGTAGGCTGATTTTCCCTGGATTTTTCTGGATGCTATCCCATCGATCCTTGGTATTTTGGCAGATTGTAGATGGTTTTTGTACAGATTCCTGGAGATTTTGGGCCATTTTTTGCACCATTTTGGGGGTTTTGGGCCATTTAAAGTCTCATTTCCTTTGGAAGTTTGCCCAGTTATTTTTCCAGTTTTTTCCTTAGAAAGTCCAGGTCACTCCCTGGGTTTTGGGCCAGATATTAGGAGTTTTTCTGGCCATTTTTTGTGCAATTTCTGGAGGATTTCTGTGTTTCTTAGTAGGAATTTTTAGGCATTTTCCTGGGTTGCTAAGGTTCAATTTATGCTGGATTTTTTCCTGATGTTTTCCCCAATAATGCTTGGAATTTTGACCGGTTTGGGCTGTTTCAGTGTCGATTTTAGGACTATTTCTGGCCATTTTCATATGGATTTTGAGGGGATTTTTTGTTTCTTAGTGCCAATTTGTTAGGCTGATTTTCCCTGGATTTTTCCTGATGCTATCCCATCGATCCTTGGTATTTTGGCAGATTGTAGATGGTTTTTGTACAGATTCCTGGAGATTTTGGGCCATTTTTGCATTTTTTCTGGGGGATTTTGGGCCATTTAAAGTCTCATTTCCTTTGGAAGTTTGCCCAGTTATTTTTCCAGTTTTTTCCTTAGAAATTCCAGGTCACTCCCTGGGTTTTGGGCCAGGTATTAGGAGTTTTTCTGGCCATTCTTTGTGCAATTTCTGGGGATTTTTGTGTTTCTTAGTGGGTATTTTTAGGCAATTTCCTGGGTTGCTAAGGTTCAATTTATGCTGGATTTTTTCCTGATGTTTTCCCCAATAATGCTTGGAATTTTGACCGGTTTGGGCTGTTTCAGTGTCGATTTTAGGACTATTTCTGGCCATTTTCATATGGATTTTGAGGGATTTTTGTTTCTTAGTGCCAATTTGTTAGGCTGATTTTCCCTGGATTTTTCCTGATGCTATCCCATCGATCCTTGATATTTTGGCAGATTGTAGATGGTTTTTGTACAGATTCCTGGAGATTTTGGGCCATTTTTTGCATTTTTGGGGATTTTGGGCCATTTAAAGTCTCATTTCCTTTGGAAGTTTGCCCAGATATTTTTCCAGTTTTTTCCTCAGAAATTCCAGGTCACTCCCTGGGTTTTGGGCCATGTATTAGGAGTTTTTCTGGCCATTCTTTGTGCAATTTCTGGGGATTTTTGTCTTTCTTAGTGGGTATTTTTAGGCGATTTCCTGGGTTGCTAAGGTTCAATTTATCCTGGATTTTTTCCTGATGTTTTCCCCAATAATGCTTGGAATTTTGACCGGTTTGGACTGTTTCAGTGTCGATTTTAGGACTATTTCTGGCCATTTTCATATGGATTTTGAGGGGATTTTTGTTTCTTAGTGCCAATTTGGTAGGCTGATTTTCCCTGGATTTTTCCTGATGCTATCCCATCAATCCTTGGTATTTTGGCAGATTGTAGATGGTTTTTGTACAGATTCCTGGAGATTTTGGGCCATTTTTGCATTTTTGGGGGATTTTGGGCCATTTAAAGTCTCATTTCCTTTGGAAGTTTGCCCAGATATTTTTCCAGTTTTTTCCTCAGAAATTCCAGGTCACTCCCTGGGTTTTGGGCTAGGTATTAGGAGTTTTTCTGGCCATTCTTTGTGCAATTTCTGGGGATTTTTGTCTTTCTTAGTGGGTATTTTTAGGCGATTTCCTGGGTTGCTAAGGTTCGCTTTTCCTGGATTTTTCCTGATGTTTTCCCCAATAATGCTTGGAATTTTGACCGGTTTGGACTGTTTCAGTGTCGATTTTAGGACTATTTCTGGCCATTTTCATATGGATTTTGAGGGATTTTTTGTTTCTTAGTGCCAGTTTGGTAGGCTGATTTTCCCTGGATTTTTTCCTGATGTTTTCCCCAATAATGCTTGGAATTTTGACCTGTTTGGACTGTTTCAGTGTCGATTTTAGGACTATTTCTGGCCATTTTCATATGGATTTTGAAGGGATTTTTGTTTCTTAGGTGCCAATTTGTTAGGCTGATTTTCCCTGGATTTTTCCTCATGCTATCCCATCGATCCTTGGTATTTTGGCAGATTGTAGATGGTTTTTGTACAGATTCCTGGAGATTTTGGGCCATTTTTGCATTTTGGGGGATTTTGGGCCATTTAAAGTCTCATTTCCTTTGGAAGTTTGCCCAGTTATTTTTCCAGTTTTTTCCTCAGAAATTCCAGGTCACTCCCTGGGTTTTGGGCCAGGTATTAGGAGTTTTTCTGGCCATTCTTTGTGCAATTTCTGGGGATTTTTGTCTTTCTTAGTGGGTATTTTTAGGCAATTTCCTGGGTTGCTAAGGTTCAATTTATGCTGGATTTTTCCTGATGTTTTCCCCAATAATGCTTGGAATTTTGACCGGTTTGGGCTGTTTCAGTGTCGATTTTAGGACTATTTCTGGCCATTTTCATATGGATTTTGAGGGGATTTTTGTTTCTTAGTGCCAGTTTGTTAGGCTGATTTTCCCTGGATTTTTTCCTGATGTTTTCCCCAATAATGCTTGGAATTTTGACCTGTTTGGACTGTTTCAGTGTCGATTTTAGGACTATTTCTGGCCATTTTCATATGGATTTTGAGGGGATTTTTTGTTTCTTAGTGCCAATTTGGTAGGCTGATTTTCCCTGGATTTTTCCTCATGCTATCCCATCGATCCTTGGTATTTTGGCAGATTGTAGATGGTTTTTGTACAGATTCCTGGAGATTTTGGGCCATTTTTTGCATTTTTGGGGATTTTGGGCCATTTAAAGTCTCATTTCCTTTGGAAGTTTGCCCAGTTATTTTTCCAGTTTTTTCCTCAGAAATTCCAGGTCACTCCCTGGGTTTTGGGCCAGTTATTAGGAGTTTTTCTGGCCATTCTTTGTGCAATTTCTGGGGGATTTTTGTCTTTCTTAGTGGGTATTTTTAGGCGATTTCCTGGGTTGCTAAGGTTCGCTTTTCCTGGATTTTTCCGGATGTTTTCCCCAATAATGCTTGGAATTTTGACCGGTTTGGGCTGTTTCAGTGTCGATTTTAGGACTATTTCTGGCCATTTTCATATGGATTTTGAGGGGATTTTTTGTTTCTTAGTGCCAGTTTGTTAGGCTGATTTTCCCTGGATTTTTTCCTGATGTTTTCCCCAATAATGCTTGGAATTTTGACCTGTTTGGACTGTTTCAGTGTCGATTTTAGGACTATTTCTGGCCATTTTCATATGGATTTGGAGGGGATTTTTGTTTCTTAGTGCCAATTTGGTAGGCTGATTTTCCCTGGATTTTTCCTCATGCTATCCCATCAATCCTTGGTATTTTGGCAGATTGTAGATGGTTTTTGTACAGATTCCTGGAGATTTTGGGCCATTTTTGCATTTTTTGGGGGGTTTTGGGCCATTTAAAGTCTCATTTCCTTTGGAAGTTTGCCCAGTTATTTTTCCAGTTTTTTCCTCAGAAATTCCAGGTCACTCCCTGGGTTTTGGGCCAGGTATTAGGAGTTTTTCTGGCCATTCTTTGTGCAATTTCTGGGGGATTTTTGTCTTTCTTAGTGGGTGTTTTTAGGCAATTTCCTGGGTTGCTAAGGTTCAATTTATGCTGGATTTTTTCCTGATGTTTTCCCCAATAATGCTTGGAATTTTGACCGGTTTGGGCTGTTTCAGTGTCGATTTTAGGACTATTTCTGGCCATTTTCATATGGATTTTGAGGGGATTTTTTGTTTCTTAGTGCCAATTTGTTAGGCTGATTTTCCCTGGATTTTTCCTGATGCTATCCCATCGATCCTTGGTATTTTGGCAGATTGTAGATGGTTTTTGTACAGATTCCTGGAGATTTTGGGCCATTTTTTGCATTTTGGGGGTTTTGGGCCATTTAAAGTCTCATTTCCTTTGGAAGTTTGCCCAGTTATTTTTCCAGTTTTTTCCTTAGAAATTCCAGGTCACTCCCTGGGTTTTGGGCCAGATATTAGGAGTTTTTCTGGCCATTCTTTGTGCAATTTCTGGGGGATTTCTGTCTTTCTTAGTGGGTATTTTTAGGCAATTTCCTGGGTTGCTAAGGTTCAATTTATGCTGGATTTTTCCTGATGTTTTCCCCAATAATGCTTGGAATTTTGACCGGTTTGGGCTGTTTCAGTGTCGATTTTAGGACTATTTCTGGCCATTTTCATATGGATTTTGAGGGGATTTTTTGTTTCTTAGTGCCAATTTGGTAGGCTGATTTTCCCTGGATTTTTCCTCGATGCTATCCCATCGATCCTTGGTATTTTGGCAGATTGTAGATGGTTTTTGTACAGATTCCTGGAGATTTTGGGCCATTTTTGCACTATTTTGGGGATTTTGGGCCATTTAAAGTCTCATTTCCTTTGGAAGTTTGCCCAGTTATTTTTCCGCTTTTTTCCTTAGAAATTCCAGGTCACTCCCTGGGTTTTGGGCCAGATATTAGGAGTTTTTCTGGCCATTTTTGGTGCAATTTCTGGAGGATTTCTGTCTTTCTTAGTAGGAATTTTTAGGCATTTTCCTGGGTTGCTAAGGTTCAATTTATGCTGGATTTTTCCTGATGTTTTCCCCAATAATGCTTGGAATTTTGACCGGTTTGGGCTGTTTCAGTGTCGATTTTAGGACTATTTCTGGCCATTTTCATATGGATTTTGAGGGGATTTTTGTTTCTTAGTGCCAATTTGGTAGGCTGATTTTCCCTGGATTTTTCCTCATGCTATCCCATCGATCCTTGATATTTTGGCAGATTGTAGATGGTTTTTGTACAGATTCCTGGAGATTTTGGGCCATTTTTGCATTTTGGGGGATTTTGAGCCATTTAAAGTCTCATTTCCTTTGGAAGTTTGCCCAGTTATTTTTCCAGTTTTTTCCTCAGAAATTCCAGGTCACTCCCTGGGTTTTGGGCCAGGTATTAGGAGTTTTTCTGGCCATTCTTTGTGCAATTTCTGGGGATTTTTGTCTTTCTTAGTGGGTATTTTTAGGCAATTTCCTGGGTTGCTAAGGTTCAATTTATGCTGGATTTTTTCCTGATGTTTTCCCCAATAATGCTTGGAATTTTGACCGGTTTGGGCTGTTTCAGTGTCGATTTTAGGACTATTTCTGGCCATTTTCATATGGATTTTGAGGGGATTTTTTGTTTCTTAGTGCCAATTTGTTAGGCTGATTTTCCCTGGATTTTTCCTGATGCTTTCCCATCGATCCTTGCTATTTTGGCAGATTGTAGATGGTTTTTGTACAGATTCCTGGAGATTTTGGGCCATTTTTTGCACCATTTTGGGGGTTTTGGGCCATTTAAAGTCTCATTTCCTTTGGAAGTTTGCCCAGTTATTTTTCCAGTTTTTTCCTCAGAAATTCCAGGTCACTCCCTGGGTTTTGGGCCAGATATTAGGAGTTTTTCTGGCCATTCTTTGTGCAATTTCTGGGGGATTTTTGTGTTTCTTAGTGGGTATTTTTAGGCAATTTCCTGGGTTGCTAATGTTCACTTTTCCTGGATTTTTTCCTGATGTTTTCCCCAATAATGCTTGGAATTTTGACCGGTTTGGGCTGTTTCAGTGTCGATTTTAGGACTATTTCTGGCCATTTTCATATGGATTTTGAGGGGATTTTTTGTTTCTTAGTGCCAATTTGGTAGGCTGATTTTCCCTGGATTTTTCCTCGATGCTATCCCCATCGATCCTTGGTATTTTGGCAGATTGTAGATGGTTTTTGTACAGATTCCTGGAGATTTTGGGGCCATTTTTTGCATTTTTTGGGGGGTTTTGGGCCATTTTAAAGTCTCATTTTCCTTTGGAAGTTTGCCCAGATATTTTTCCAGTTTTTTCCTCAGAAATTCCAGGTCACTCCCTGGGTTTTGGGCTATGTATTAGGAGTTTTTCTGGCCATTCTTTGTGCAATTTCTGGGGGATTTTGTCTTTCTTAGTGGGTAATTTTTAGGCGATTTCCTGGGTTGCTAAGGTTCGCTTTTCCTGGATTTTTCCGGATGTTTTCCCCAATAATGCTTGGAATTTTGACCGGTTTGGACTGTTTCAGTGTCGATTTTAGGACTATTTCTGGCCATTTTCATATGGATTTTGAGGGGATTTTTTGTTTCTTAGTGCCAGTTTGTTAGGCTGATTTTCCCTGTATTTTTTCCTGATGTTTTCACCAATAATGCTTGGAATTTTGACCTGTTTGGACTTTTTCAGTGTCGATGTTAGGACTATTTCTGGCCATTTTCATATGGATTTTGAGGGGATTTTTTGTTTCTTAGTGCCAATTTGGTAGGCTGATTATCCCTGGATTTTTCTGGATGCTATCCCATCGATCCTTGCTGTTTTGGCAGATTGTAGATGGTTTTTGTACAGATTCCTGGAGATTTTGGGCCATTTCTTGCACCATTTTGGGGTTCTGGGCCATTTTAAGTCTCATTTCCTTTGGAAATTTGCCCTCTTATTTTTCCACTTTTTTCCCTCAGAAATTCCAGGTCACTCCCTGGGTTTTGGGGCAGATATTCGGAGTTTTTCTGGCCATTTTTGGTGCAATTTCTGGAGGATTTCTGTGTTTTTTAGTAGGAAGTTTTAGGCATTTTCCTGGGTTGCTAAGGTTTAATTTATGCTGGATTTTTTCCTGATGTTTTCCCCAATAATGCTTGGAATTTTGACCGGTTTGGGCTGTTTCAGTGTCGATTTTAGGACTATTTCTGGCCATTTTCATATGGATTTTGAGGGGATTTTTTGTTTCTTAGTGCCAATTTGTTAGGCCGATTTTCACTGGATTTTTCCTGATGTTTTCCCATCGATCCTTGCTGTTTTGGCAGATTGTAGATGGTTTTTGTACAGATTCCTGGAGATTTTGGGCCATTTTTGGGGGGATTTTGGGCCATTTAAAGTCTCATTTCCTTTGGAAGTTTGCCCAGATATTTTTCCAGTTTTTTCCTCAGAAATTCCAGGTCACTCCCTGGGTTTTGGGGCTATGTATTAGGAGTTTTTCTGGCCATTCTTTGTGCAATTTCTGGGGGATTTTTGTCTTTCTTAGTGGGTATTTTTAGGCGATTTCCTGGGTTGCTAAGGTTCGCTTTTCCTGGATTTTTCCGGATGTTTTCCCCAATAATGCTTGGAATTTTGACCGGTTTGGACTGTTTCAGTGTCGATTTTAGGACTATTTCTGGCCATTTTCATATGGATTTTGAGGGGATTTTTTGTTTCTTAGTGCCAGTTTGTTAGGCTGATTTTCCCTGGATTTTTTCCTGATGTTTTCCCCAATAATGCTTGGAATTTTGACCTGTTTGGACTGTTTCAGTGTCGATGTTAGGACTATTTCTGGCCATTTTCATATGGATTTTGAGGGATTTTTTGTTTCTAGGTGCCAATTTGGTAGGCTGATTTTCCCTGGATTTTTCCTCGATGCTATCCCATCCATCCTTCGTAATTTGGCAGATTGTAGATGGTTTTTGTACAGATTCCTGGAGATTTTGGGCCATTTTTTGCATTTTTGGGGGTTTTGGGCCATTTAAAGTCTCATTTCCTTTGGAAGTTTGCCCAGTTATTTTTCCAGTTTTTTCCTCAGAAATTCCAGGTCACTCCCTGGGTTTTGGGCCAGTTATTAGGAGTTTTTCTGGCCATTCTTTGTGCAATTTCTGGGGATTTTTGTCTTTCTTAGTGGGTATTTTTAGGCAATTTCCTGGGTTGCTAAGGTTCAATTTATGCTGGATTTTTCCTGATGTTTTCCCCAATAATGCTTGGAATTTTGACCGGTTTGGACTGTTTCAGTGTCGATTTTAGGACTATTTCTGGCCATTTTCATATGGATTTTGAGGGATTTTTGTTTCTTAGTGCCAATTTGTTAGGCTGATTTTCCCTGGATTTTTCCTGATGCTATCCCATCGATCCTTGATATTTTGGCAGATTGTAGATGGTTTTTGTACAGATTCCTGGAGATTTTGGGCCATTTTTTGCACTTTTTGGGGATTTTGGGCCATTTAAAGTCTCATTTCCTTTGGAAGTTTGCCCAGTTATTTTTCCAGTTTTTTCCTCAGAAATTCCAGGTCACTCCCTGGGTTTTGGGCTAGGTATTAGGAGTTTTTCTGGCCATTCTTTGTGCAATTTCTGGGGATTTTTGTCTTTCTTAGTGGGTATTTTTAGGCAATTTCCTGGGTTGCTAAGGTTCAATTTATGCTGGATTTTTCCTGATGTTTTCCCCAATAATGCTTGGAATTTTGACCGGTTTGGGCTGTTTCAGTGTCGATTTTAGGACTATTTCTGGCCATTTTCATATGGATTTTGAGGGATTTTTGTTTCTTAGTGCCAATTTGGTAGGCTGATTTTCCCTGGATTTTTCCTGATGCTATCCCATCGATCCTTGGTATTTTGGCAGATTGTAGATGGTTTTTGTACAGATTCCTGGAGATTTTGGGCCATTTTTTGCACCATTTTGGGGGTTTTGGGCCATTTAAAGTCTCATTTCCTTTGGAAGTTTGCCCAGTTATTTTTCCAGTTTTTTCCTCAGAAATTCCAGGTCACTCCCTGGGTTTTGGGCCAGGTATTAGGAGTTTTTCTGGCCATTCTTTGTGCAATTTCTGGGGGATTTTTGTCTTTCTTAGTGGGTATTTTTAGGCAATTTCCTGGGTTGCTAAGGTTCAATTTATGCTGGATTTTTTCCTGATGTTTTCCCCAATAATGCTTGGAATTTTGACCGGTTTGGGCTGTTTCAGTGTCGATTTTAGGACTATTTCTGGCCATTTTCATATGGATTTTGAGGGGATTTTTTGTTTCTTAGTGCCAATTTGTTAGGCTGATTTTCCCTGGATTTTTCCTGATGTTTTCCCATCAATCCTTGCTGTTTTGGCAGATTGTAGATGGTTTTTGTACAGATTCCTGGAGATTTTGGGCCATTTTTTGCATTTTGGGGATTTTGGGCCATTTAAAGTCTCATTTCCTTTGGAAGTTTGCCCAGATATTTTTCCAGTTTTTTCCTCAGAAATTCCAGGTCACTCCCTGGGTTTTGGGCTATGTATTAGGAGTTTTTCTGGCCATTCTTTGTGCAATTTCTGGGGGATTTTTGTCTTTCTTAGTGGGTATTTTTAGGCGATTTCCTGGGTTGCTAAGGTTCGCTTTTCCTGGATTTTTCCGGATGTTTTCCCCAATAATGCTTGGAATTTTGACCGGTTTGGACTGTTTCAGTGTCGATTTTAGGACTATTTCTGGCCATTTTCATATGGATTTTGAGGGGATTTTTTGTTTCTTAGTGCCAGTTTGTTAGGCTGATTTTCCCTGGATTTTTTCCTGATGTTTTCCCCAATAATGCTTGGAATTTTGACCTGTTTGGACTGTTTCAGTGTCGATGTTAGGACTATTTCTGGCCATTTTCATATGGATTTTGAGGGGATTTTTTGTTTCTAGGTGCCAATTTGGTAGGCTGATTTTCCCTGGATTTTTCCTCATGCTATCCCATCCATCCTTCGTAATTTGGCAGATTGTAGATGGTTTTTGTACAGATTCCTGGAGATTTTGGGCCATTTTTTGCATTTTTTGGGGGGGTTTTGGGCCATTTAAAGTCTCATTTCCTTTGGAAGTTTGCCCAGTTATTTTTCCAGTTTTTTCCTCAGAAATTCCAGGTCACTCCCTGGGTTTTGGGCCAGTTATTAGGAGTTTTTCTGGCCATTCTTTGTGCAATTTCTGGGGGATTTTTGTCTTTCTTAGTGGGTATTTTTAGGCGATTTCCTGGGTTGCTAAGGTTCGCTTTTCCTGGATTTTTCCGGATGTTTTCCCCAATAATGCTTGGAATTTTGACCGGTTTGGACTGTTTCAGTGTCGATATTAGGACTATTTCTGGCCATTTTCATATGGATTTTGAGGGGATTTTTGTTTCTTAGTGCCAGTTAGTTAGGCTGATTTTCCCTGTATTTTTTCCTGATGTTTTCCCCAGTAATGCTTGGAATTTTGACCTGTTTGGACTGTTTCAGTGTCGATGTTAGGACTATTTCTGGCCATTTTCATAAGGATTTTGAGGGGATTTTTTGTTTCTAGGTGCCAATTTGGTAGGCTGATTTTCCCTGGATTTTTCTGGATGCTATCCCATCCATCCTTCGTAATTTGGCAGGTTGTAGATGGTTTTTGTACAGATTCCTGGAGATTTTGGGTTATTTGTTGCATTTTTTGGGGGGGTTTTGGGCCATTTAAAGTCTCATTTCCTTTGGAAGTTTGCCCAGTTATTTTTCCAGTTTTTTCCCTTAGAAAGTCCAGGTCACTCCCTGGGTTTTGGGCCAGTTATTAGGAGTTTTTCTGGCCATTCTTTGTGCAATTTCTGGGGGATTTTTGTCTTTCTTAGTGGGTGTTTTTAGGCAATTTCCTGGGTTGCTAAGGTTCAATTTATGCTGGATTTTTTCCTGATGTTTTCCCCAATAATGCTTGGAATTTTGACCGGTTTGGGCTGTTTCAGTGTCGATTTTAGGACTATTTCTGGCCATTTTCATATGGATTTTGAGGGGATTTTTTGTTTCTTAGTGCCAATTTGTTAGGCTGATTTTCCCTGGATTTTTCCTGATGCTATCCCATCAATCCTTGATATTTTGGCAGATTGTAGATGGTTTTTGTACAGATTCCAGGAGATTTTGGGCCATTTTTGCATTTTTGGGGATTTTGGGCCATTTAAAGTCTCATTTCCTTTGGAAGTTTGCCCAGATATTTTTCCAGTTTTTTCCTCAGAAATTCCAGGTCACTCCCTGGGTTTTGGGCCAGTGTATTAGGAGTTTTTCTGGCCATTCTTTGTGCAATTTCTGGGGATTTTTGTCTTTCTTAGTGGGTATTTTTAGGCAATTTCCTGGGTTGCTAAGGTTCAATTTATGCTGGATTTTTCCTGATGTTTTCCCCAATAATGCTTGGAATTTTGACCGGTTTGGGCTGTTTCAGTGTCGATTTTAGGACTATTTCTGGCCATTTTCATATGGATTTTGAGGGGATTTTTTGTTTCTTAGTGCCAATTTGGTAGGCTGATTTTCCCTGGATTTTTCCTCATGCTATCCCATCAATCCTTGATATTTTGGCAGATTGTAGATGGTTTTTGTACAGATTCCTGGAGATTTTGGGCCATTTTTTGCATTTTTGGGGGATTTTGGGCCATTTAAAGTCTCATTTCCTTTGGAAGTTTGCCCAGTTATTTTTCCAGTTTTTTCCTAAGAAATTCCTGGTCACTCCCTGGGTTTTGGGGCAGGTATTCGGAGTTTTTCTGGCCATTTTTGGTGCAATTTCTGGAGGATTTCTGTGTTTTTTAGTAGGAATTTTTAGGCAATTTCCTGGGTTGCTAAGGTTCAATTTATGCTGGATTTTTTCCTGATGTTTTCCCCAATAATGCTTGGAATTTTGACCGGTTTGGGCTGTTTCAGTGTCGATTTTAGGACTATTTCTGGCCATTTTCATATGGATTTTGAGGGGATTTTTTGTTTCTTAGTGCCAATTTGGTAGGCTGATTTTCCCTGGATTTTTCTGGATGCTATCCCATCGATCCTTGGTATTTTGGCAGATTGTAGATGGTTTTTGTACAGATTCCTGGAGATTTTGGGCCATTTTTTGCACCATTTTGGGGTTCTGGGCCATTTAAAGTCTCATTTCCTTTGGAAGTTTGCCCTCTTATTTTTCCACTTTTTTCCCTTAGAAAGTCCAGGTCACTCCCTGGGTTTTGGGGCAGATATTCGGAGTTTTTCTGGCCATTTTTGGTGCAATTTCTGGAGGATTTCTGTGTTTTTTAGTAGGAATTTTTAGGCATTTTCCTGGGTTGCTAAGGTTTAATTTATGCTGGATTTTTTCCTGATGTTTTCCCCAATAATGCTTGGAATTTTGACCGGTTTGGGCTGTTTCAGTGTCGATTTTAGGACTATTTCTGGCCATTTTCATATGGATTTTGAGGGGATTTTTTGTTTCTTAGTGCCAATTTGTTAGGCTAATTTTCCCTGGATTTTTCTGGATGCTATTCCATCAATCCTTGGTATTTTGGCAGATTGTAGATGGTTTTTGTACAGATTCCTGAAGATTTTGGACCATTTTTTGGGGGGTTTTGGGCCATTTAAAGTCTCATTTCCTTTGGAAGTTTGCCCAGATATTTTTCCAGTTCTTTCCTCAGCAATTCCAGGTCACTCCCTGGGTTTTGGGCTATGTATTAGGAGTTTTTCTGGCCATTCTTTGTGCAATTTCTGGGGGATTTTTGTCTTTCTTAGTGGGTATTTTTAGGCGATTTCCTGGGTTGCTAAGGTTCGCTTTTCCTGGATTTTTCCGGATGTTTTCCCCAATAATGCTTGGAATTTTGACCTGTTTGGGCTGTTTCAGTGTCGATTTTAGGACTATTTCTGGCCATTTTCATATGGATTTTGAGGGGATTTTTTGTTTCTTAGTGCCAATTTGGTAGGCTGATTTTCCCTGGATTTTTCCTCATGCTATCCCATCGATCCTTGGTATTTTGGCAGATTGTAGATGGTTTTTGTACAGATTCCTGGAGATTTTGGGCCATTTTTTGCATTTTTGGGGATTTTGGGCCATTTAAAGTCTCATTTCCTTTGGAAGTTTGCCCAGTTATTTTTCCAGTTTTTTCCTCAGAAATTCCAGGTCACTCCCTGGGTTTTGGGCCAGTGTATTTGGAGTTTTTCTGGCCATTTTTGTGCAATTTCTGGGGATTTTTGTCTTTCTTAGTGGGTATTTTTAGGCAATTTCCTGGGTTGCTAAGGTTCAATTTATGCTGGATTTTTTCCTGATGTTTTCCCCAATAATGCTTGGAATTTTGACCGGTTTGGGCTGTTTCAGTGTCGATTTTAGGACTATTTCTGGCCATTTTCATATGGATTTTGAGGGGATTTTTTGTTTCTTAGTGCCAATTTGTTAGGCTGATTTTCCCTGGATTTTTCCTCGATGCTATCCCATCGATCCTTGGTATTTTGGCAGATTGTAGATGGTTTTTGTACAGATTCCTGGAGATTTTGGGCCATTTTTTGCATTTTTTGGGGATTTTGGGCCATTTAAAGTCTCATTTCCTTTGGAAGTTTGCCCAGATATTTTTCCAGTTTTTTCCTCAGAAATTCCAGGTCACTCCCTGGGTTTTGGGCTATGTATTAGGAGTTTTTCTGGCCATTCTTTGTGCAATTTCTGGGGATTTTTGTCTTTCTTAGTGGGTATTTTTAGGCGATTTCCTGGGCTGCTAAGGTTCGCTTTATCCTGGATTTTTCCTGATGTTTTCCCCAATAATGCTTGGAATTTTGACCTGTTTGGACTGTTTCAGTGTCGATTTTAGGACTATTTCTGGCCATTTTCATATGGATTTTGAGGGGATTTTTTGTTTCTTAGTGCCAATTTGTTAGGCTGATTTTCCCTGGATTTTTTCCTGATGTTTTCCCCAATAATGCTTGGAATTTTGACCTGTTTGGACTGTTTCAGTGTCGATGTTAGGACTATTTCTGGCCATTTTCATATGGATTTTGAGGGATTTTTTGTTTCTAGTGCCAATTTGGTAGGCTGATTTTCCCTGGATTTTTCCTCATGCTATC
>JAKWBO010001228.1:0-16808 GCA_034336685.1 Luscinia luscinia
GGTAGACCTGGTGACCGCCCGCATTCCCGCTTAAGGGGTAGACCTGGTGTCCGCCGGCATTCCCGCTAAAGGGGTAGACCTGTTGTCCGCCTGCATTCCCGCTGAAGGGGTAGACCTGTTGTCCGCCTGCATTCCCGAGAAAGGGGTAGACCTGTTGTCCGCCTGCATTCCCGATTAAGGGGTAGACCTGGTGTCCGCCGGCATTCCCGAGAAAGGGGTAGACCTGTTGTCTGCCTGCACTCCCGCTTAAGGGGTAGACCTGGTGTCCGCCGGCATTCCCGCTAAGGGGTAGACCTGGTGTCCGCTGGCGCTCCCGATCAAGGGGTAGACCTGGTGTCCGCCGGCATTCCCGCTTAAGGGGTAGACCTGGTGTCCGCCGGCATTCTGGAGAAAGGGGTAGACCTGGTGTCCGCATGCATTCCCGATTAAGGGGTAGACCTGGTGTCCGCCGGCATTCCCGACTAAGGGGTAGACCTGGTGTCCGCCGGCATTCCCGCTTAAGGGGTAGACCTGTTGTCCGCCTGCATTCCCGATTAAGGGGTAGACCTGGTGTCCGCCGGCATTCCCGATTAAGGGGTAGACCTGGTGTCCGCCGGCATTCCCGAGAAAGGGGTAGACCTGTTGTCCGCCTGCATTCCCGATTAAGGGGTAGACCTGGTGTCCGCCGGCATTCCCGCTCAAGGGGTAGACCTGTTGTCCGCCTGCATTCCCGATTAAGGGGTAGACCTGGTGTCCGCCGGCAATCCCGCCTTAAGGGGTAGACCTGGTGTCCGCCGGCATTCCCGATTAAGGTAGACCTGGTGTCGGCCTGCATTCCCGATTAAGGGGTAGACCTGGTGTCCGCCGACATTCCCGCTGAAGGGGTAGACCTGGTGTCCGCATGCATTCCCGCTTAAGGGGTAGACCTGGTGTCCGCCGGCATTCCCGCTTAAGGGGTAGACCTGGTGTCCGCCTGCATTCCCGATTAAGGGGTAGACCTGGTGTCCGCCTGCATTCCCGATTAAGGGGTAGACCTGGTGTCCGCCGGCATTCCCGCTTAAGGGGTAGACCTGTTGTCCGCCTGCATTCCCGATTAAGGGGTAGACCTGTTGTCCGCCTGCATTCCCGCTTAAGGGGTAGACCTGGTGTCCGCCGGCAATCCCGCTTAAGGGGTAGACCTGTTGTCTGCCTGCATTCCCGATTAAGGGGTAGACCTGGTGTCCGCCTGCATTCCCGACTAAGGGGTAGACCTGGTGTCCGCCGGCTTTCCCGCTTAAGGGGTAGACCTGTTGTCCGCCTGCATTCCCGATTAAGGGGTAGACCTGGTGTCCGCCGGCATTCCCGCTTAAGGGGTAGACCTGTTGTCCGCCTGCATTCCCGATTAAGGGTAGACCTGTTGTCCGCCTGCATTCCCGAATAAGGGGTAGACCTGGTGTCCGCCGGCATTCCCGCTTAAGGGGTAGACCTGTTGTCCGCCTGCATTCCCGACTAAGGGGTAGACCTGGTGTCCGCCGGCATTCCCGCTGAAGGGGTAGACCTGTTGTCCGCCTGCATTACCGATTAAGGGGTAGACCTGTTGTCCGCCGGCATTCCCGCTGAAGGGGTAGACCTGTTGTCCGCCTGCATTCCCGACTTAAGGGTAGACCTGTTGTCCGCCTGCATTCCCGATTAAGGGGTAGACCTGGTGTCCGCCTGCATTCCCGCTTAAGGGGTAGACCTGGTGTCCGCCCGTATTCCCGATTAGGGGGTAGACCTGTTGTCCGCCTGCATTCCCGATTAAGGGGTAGACCTGGTGTCCGCCGGCTTTCCGCTTAAGGGATAGGACCTGTTGTCCGCCTGCATTCCCGATTAAGGGGTAGACCTGTTGTCCGCCGGCATTCCCGCTTAAGGGGTAGACCTGTTGTCCGCCTGCATTCCCGATTAAGAGGTAGACCTGTTGTCCGCCTGCATTCCCCGATTAAGGGGTAGACCTGGTGTCCGCCGGCATTCCCCGACTAAGGGGTAGACCTGGTGTCCGCCGGCATTCCCGCTTAAGGGGTAGACCTGGTGTCCGCCGGCATTCCCGCTTAAGGGGTAGACCTGGTGTCCGCATGCATTCCCCGACAAGGGGTAGACCTGGTGTCCGCCGACATTCCCGCTGAAGGGGTAGACCTGGTGTCCGCATGCATTCCCGCTTAAGGGGTAGACCTGTTGTCCGCCTGCATTCCCGATTAAGGGGTAGACCTGGTGTCCGCCGACATTCCCGCTGAAGGGGTAGACCTGGTGTCCGCATGCATTCCCGCTTAAGGGGTAGACCTGGTGTCCGCCGGCATTCCCGATTAAGGGGTAGACCTGGTGTCCGCCGGCATTCCCGCTAAAGGGGTAGACCTGTTGTCCGCCTGCATTCCCGATTAAGGGGTAGACCTGGTGTCCGCCTGCATTCCCGCTTAAGGGGTAGACCTGTTGTCCGCCTGTATTCCCGCTAAAAGGGTAGACCTGTTGTCCGCCTGCATTCCCGATTAAGGGGTAGACCTGTTGTCCGCCTGCATTCCCGCTTAAGGGGTAGACCTGTTGTCCGCCTGCATTCCCGCTTAAGGGGTAGACCTGTTGTCCGCCTGCATTCCCGATTAAGGGGTAGACCTGGTGTCCGCCTGCATTCCCGCTTAAGGGGTAGACCTGTTGTCCGCCTGCATTCCCGATTAAGGGGTAGACCTGGTGTCCGCCGGCCTTCCCGCTTAAGGGGTAGACCTGTTGTCCGCCGGCATTCCCGCTTAAGGGGTAGACCTGTTCTCCGCCTGCATTCCCGCTTAAGGGGTAGACCTGTTGTCCGCCTGCATTCCCGATTAAGGGGTAGACCTGGTGTCCGCCGGCATTCCCGCTAAAAGGGGTAGACCTGTTGTCCGCCTGCATTCCCGATTAAGGGGTAGACCTGGTGTCCGCCGGCATTCCCGCTAAAGGGGTAGACCTGTTGTCCGCCTGCATTCCCGATTAAGGGGTAGACCTGGTGTCCGCCGGCATTCCCGAGAAAGGGGTAGACCTGTTGTCCGCCTGCATTCCCGCTTAAGGGGTAGACCTGGTGTCCGCCGGCATTCCCGCTTAAGGGGTAGACCTGTTGTCCGCCTGCATTCCCGATTAAGGGGTAGACCTGTTGTCCGCCTGCATTCCCGATTAAGGGGTAGACCTGGTGTCCGCCGGCATTCCCGCTTAAGGGGTAGACCTGTTGTCCGCCTGCATTCCCGATTAAGGGGTAGACCTGGTGTCCGCCGGCATTCCCGCTGAAGGGTAGACCTGTTGTCCGCCTGCATTACCGATTAAGGGGTAGACCTGTTGTCCGCCGGCATTCCCGCTGAAGGGGTAGACCTGTTGTCCGCCTGCATTCCCGATTAAGGGGTAGACCTGTTGTCCGCCTGCATTCCCGATTAAGGGTAGACCTGGTGTCCGCCTGCATTCCCGCTTAAGGGGTAGACCTGGTGTCCGCCCCGTATTCCCGATTAGGGGTAGACCTGTTGTCCGCCTGCATTCCCGACTAAGGGTAGACCTGGTGTCCGCCGGCTTTCCCGCTTAAGGGATAGACCTGTTGTCCGCCTGCATTCCCGATTAAGGGGTAGACCTGTTGTCCGCCGGCATTCCCGCTTAAGGGGTAGACCTGTTGTCCGCCTGCATTCCCGATTAAGAGGTAGACCTGTTGTCCGCCTGCATTCCCGATTAAGGGGTAGACCTGGTGTCCGCCGGCATTCCCGATTAAGGGGTAGACCTGGTGTCCGCCGGCATTCCCGCTTAAGGGGTAGACCTGGTGTCCGCCGGCATTCCCGCTTAAGGGGTAGACCTGGTGTCCGCATGCATTCCCGATTAAGGGGTAGACCTGGTGTCCGCCGACATTCCCGCTGAAGGGGTAGACCTGGTGTCCGCATGCATTCCCGCTTAAGGGGTAGACCTGTTGTCCGCCTGCATTCCCGATTAAGGGGTAGACCTGGTGTCCGCCGACATTCCCGCTGAAGGGGTAGACCTGGTGTCCGCATGCATTCCCGCTTAAGGGTAGACCTGGTGTCCGCCGGCATTCCCGACTAAGGGGTAGACCTGGTGTCCGCCGGCATTCCCGCTAAAGGGGTAGACCTGTTGTCCGCCTGCATTCCCGATTAAGGGGTAGACCTGGTGTCCGCCTGCATTCCCGATTAAGGGTAGACCTGTTGTCCGCCTGTATTCCCGCTAAAAGGGTAGACCTGTTGTCCGCCTGCATTCCCGATTAAGGGGTAGACCTGTTGTCCGCCTGCATTCCCGCTTAAGGGGTAGACCTGTTGTCCGCCTGCATTCCCGCTTAAGGGGTAGACCTGTTGTCCGCCTGCATTCCCGATTAAGGGGTAGACCTGGTGTCCGCCTGCATTCCCGCTTAAGGGGTAGACCTGTTGTCCGCCTGCATTCCCGATTAAGGGGTAGACCTGGTGTCCGCCGGCCTTCCCGCTTAAGGGGTAGACCTGTTGTCCGCCGGCATTCCCGCTTAAGGGGTAGACCTGTTCTCCGCCTGCATTCCCGCTTAAGGGGTAGACCTGTTGTCCGCCTGCATTCCCGACTAAGGGGTAGACCTGGTGTCCGCCGGCATTCCCGCTAAAGGGGTAGACCTGGTGTCCGCCTGCATTCCCGACTAAGGGGTAGACCTGGTGTCCGCCGGCATTCCCGCTTAAGGGGTAGACCTGTTGTCCGCCTGCATTCCCGATTAAGGGGTAGACCTGTTGTCCGCCTGCATTCCCGCTTAAGGGGTAGACCTGGTGTCCGCCGGCATTCCCGCTTAAGGGGTAGACCTGTTGTCCGCCTGCATTCCCGATTAAGGGGTAGACCTGGTGTCCGCCGGCATTCCCGCTAAAGGGGTAGACCTGTTGTCCGCCTGCATTCCCGATTAAGGGGTAGACCTGGTGTCCGCCGGCATTCCCGCTAAAGGGGTAGACCTGTTGTCCGCCTGCATTCCCGATTAAGGGGTAGACCTGGTGTCCGCCGGCATTCCCGAGAAAGGGGTAGACCTGTTGTCCGCCTGCATTCCCGCTTAAGGGGTAGACCTGGTGTCCGCCGGCATTCCCGCTTAAGGGGTAGACCTGTTGTCCGCCTGCATTCCCGATCAAGGGGTAGACCTGGTGTCCGCCGGCCTTCCCGCTTAAGGGGTAGACCTGTTGTCCGCCTGCATTCCCCATTAAGGGGTAGACCTGGTGTCCGCCGGCATTCCCGCTAAAGGGGTAGACCTGTTGTCCGCCTGCATTCCCGATTAAGGGGTAGACCTGTTGTCCGCCGGCATTCCCGCTTAAGAGGTAGACCTGGTGTCCGCCCGCATTCCCGCTTAAGGGGTAGACCTGGTGTCCGCCTGCATTCTCGAGAAAGGGGTAGACCTGTTGTCCGCCTGCATTCCCCATTAAGGGGTAGACCTGGTGTCCGCCGGCATTCCCGCTTAAGGGGTAGACCTGTTGTCCGCCTGCATTCCCGCTTAAGGGGTAGACCTGGTGTCCGCCGGCATTCCCGCTTAAGGGGTAGACCTGTTGTCCGCCTGTATTCCCGCTAAAAGGGTAGACCTGTTGTCCGCCTGCATTCCCGATTAAGGGGTAGACCTGTTGTCCGCCTGCATTCCCGCTTAAGGGGTAGACCTGTTGTCCGCCGGCATTCCCGCTGAAGGGGTAGACCTGGTGTCCGCCGGCATTCCCGCTAAAGGGGTAGACCTGTTGTCCGCCTGCATTCCCGATTAAGGGGTAGACCTCCGCCTGCATTCCCGTTCACGGGGTAGACCTGGTGTCCGCCGGCATTCCCGCTAAAGGGGTAGACCTGTTGTCCGCCGGCATTCCCGATAAAGGGGTAGACCTGGTGTCCGCCTGCATTCCCGCTAAAGGAGTAGACCTGTGTCCGCGCGGCATTCCCGCTTAAGGTGTTGACCTGTTGTCCGCCTGCATTCCCCGATTAAGGGGTAGACCTGGTGTCCGCCGGCATTCCCGCTAAGGGGTAGACCTGTTGTCCGCCTGCATTCCCGCTTAAGGGGTAGACCTGGTGTCCGCCGGCATTCCCGATTAAGGGGTAGACCTGTTGTCCGCCTGTATTCCCGCTAAAAGGGTAGACCTGTTGTCCGCCTGCATTCCCGATTAAGGGGTAGACCTGTTGTCCGCCCGCATTCCCGCTAAGGGGTAGACCTGTTGTCCGCCTGCATTCCCGACTAAGGGGTAGACCTGTTGTCCGCCTGCATTCCCGATTAAGGGGTAGACCTGGTGTCCGCCGGCATTCCCGCTGAAGGGGTAGACCTGTTGTCCGCCTGCATTCCCGATTAAGGGGTAGACCTGGTGTCCGCCGGCATTCCCGCTTAAGGGATAGACCTGGTGTCCGCCGGCATTCCCGCTTAAGGGGTAGACCTGTTGTCCGCCTGCATTCCCGCTTAAGGGGTAGACCTGGTGTCCGCCTGCATTCCCGACTAAGGGGTAGACCTGGTGTCCGCCGGCATTCCCGCTAAAGGGGTAGACCTGTTGTCCGCCTGCATTCCCGACTAAGGGGTAGACCTGGTGTCCGCCGGCATTCCCGAGAAAGGGGTAGACCTGTTGTCCGCCTGCATTCCCGATTAAGGGGTAGACCTGGTGTCCGCCGGCATTCCCGATTAAGGGGTAGACCTGGTGACCGCCCCGCATTCCCGCTTAAGGGGTAGACCTGGTGTCCGCCGGCATTCCCGCTAAAGGGGTAGACCTGTTGTCCGCCTGCATTCCCGCTGAAGGGGTAGACCTGTTGTCCGCCTGCATTCCCGAGAAAGGGGTAGACCTGTTGTCCGCCTGCATTCCCGATTAAGGGGTAGACCTGGTGTCCGCCGGCATTCCCGAGAAAGGGGTAGACCTGTTGTCTGCCTGCACTCCCGCTTAAGGGGTAGACCTGGTGTCCGCCGGCATTCCCGCTTAAGGGGTAGACCTGGTGTCCGCTGGCATTCCCGATTAAGGGGTAGACCTGGTGTCCGCCGGCATTCCCGCTTAAGGGGTAGACCTGGTGTCCGCCGGCATTCTGGAGAAAGGGGTAGACCTGGTGTCCGCATGCATTCCCGATTAAGGGGTAGACCTGGTGTCCGCCGGCATTCCCGATTAAGGGGTAGACCTGGTGTCCGCCGGCATTCCCGCTTAAGGGGTAGACCTGTTGTCCGCCTGCATTCCCGATTAAGGGGTAGACCTGGTGTCCGCCGGCATTCCCGATTAAGGGGTAGACCTGGTGTCCGCCGGCATTCCCGAGAAAGGGGTAGACCTGTTGTCCGCCTGCATTCCCGATTAAGGGGTAGACCTGGTGTCCGCCGGCATTCCCGCTCAAGGGGTAGACCTGTTGTCCGCCTGCATTCCCGACTAAGGGGTAGACCTGGTGTCCGCCGGCAATCCCGCTTAAGGGGTAGACCTGGTGTCCGCCGGCATTCCCGATTAAGGGGTAGACCTGGTGTCGGCCTGCATTCCCGATTAAGGGGTAGACCTGGTGTCCGCCGACATTCCCGCTGAAGGGGTAGACCTGGTGTCCGCATGCATTCCCGCTTAAGGGGTAGACCTGGTGTCCGCCGGCATTCCCGCTTAAGGGGTAGACCTGGTGTCCGCCTGCATTCCCGATTAAGGGGTAGACCTGGTGTCCGCCTGCATTCCCGATTAAGGGGTAGACCTGGTGTCCGCCGGCATTCCCGCTTAAGGGGTAGACCTGTTGTCCGCCTGCATTCCCGATTAAGGGGTAGACCTGTTGTCCGCCTGCATTCCCGCTTAAGGGGTAGACCTGGTGTCCGCCGGCAATCCCGCTTAAGGGGTAGACCTGTTGTCTGCCTGCATTCCCGATTAAGGGGTAGACCTGGTGTCCGCCTGCATTCCCGACTAAGGGGTAGACCTGGTGTCCGCCGGCTTTCCCGCTTAAGGGGTAGACCTGTTGTCCGCCTGCATTCCCGATTAAGGGGTAGACCTGGTGTCCGCCGGCATTCCCGCTTAAGGGGTAGACCTGTTGTCCGCCTGCATTCCCGATTAAGGGGTAGACCTGTTGTCCGCCTGCATTCCCGAATAAGGGGTAGACCTGGTGTCCGCCGGCATTCCCGCTTAAGGGGTAGACCTGTTGTCCGCCTGCATTCCCGATTAAGGGGTAGACCTGGTGTCCGCCGGCATTCCCGCTGAAGGGGTAGACCTGTTGTCCGCCTGCATTACCGATTAAGGGGGTAGACCTGTTGTCCGCCGGCATTCCCGCTGAAGGGGTAGACCTGTTGTCCGCCTGCATTCCCGATTAAGGGGTAGACCTGTTGTCCGCCTGCATTCCCGATTAAGGGGTAGACCTGGTGTCCGCCTGCATTCCCGCTTAAGGGGTAGACCTGGTGTCCGCCCGTATTCCCGATTAGGGGTAGACCTGTTGTCCGCCTGCATTCCCGATTAAGGGGTAGACCTGGTGTCCGCCGGCTTTCCCGCTTAAGGGATAGACCTGTTGTCCGCCTGCATTCCCGATTAAGGGGTAGACCTGTTGTCCGCCGGCATTCCCGCTTAAGGGGTAGACCTGTTGTCCGCCTGCATTCCCGATTAAGAGGTAGACCTGTTGTCCGCCTGCATTCCCGATTAAGGGGTAGACCTGGTGTCCGCCGGCATTCCCGATTAAGGGGTAGACCTGGTGTCCGCCGGCATTCCCGCTTAAGGGGTAGACCTGGTGTCCGCCGGCATTCCCGCTTAAGGGGTAGACCTGGTGTCCGCATGCATTCCCGATTAAGGGGTAGACCTGGTGTCCGCCTGACATTCCCGCTGAAGGGGTAGACCTGGTGTCCGCATGCATTCCCGCTAAGGGGTAGACCTGTTGTCCGCCTGCATTCCCGATTAAGGGGTAGACCTGGTGTCCGCCCGACATTCCCGCTGAAGGGGTAGACCTGGTGTCCGCATGCATTCCCGCTAAGGGGTAGACCTGGTGTCCGCCGGCATTCCCGATTAAGGGGTAGACCTGGTGTCCGCCGGCATTCCCGCTAAAGGGGTAGACCTGTTGTCCGCCTGCATTCCCGATTAAGGGGTAGACCTGGTGTCCGCCTGCATTCCCGCTTAAGGGGTAGACCTGTTGTCCGCCTGTATTCCCCGCTAAAAGGGTAGACCTGTTGTCCGCCTGCATTCCCGATTAAGGGGTAGACCTGTTGTCCGCCTGCATTCCCGCTTAAGGGGTAGACCTGTTGTCCGCCTGCATTCCCGCTTAAGGGGTAGACCTGTTGTCCGCCTGCATTCCCGATTAAGGGGTAGACCTGGTGTCCGCCTGCATTCCCGCTTAAGGGGTAGACCTGTTGTCCGCCTGCATTCCCGATTAAGGGGTAGACCTGGTGTCCGCCGGCCTTCCCGCTTAAGGGGTAGACCTGTTGTCCGCCGGCATTCCCGCTTAAGGGGTAGACCTGTTCTCCGCCTGCATTCCCGCTTAAGGGGTAGACCTGTTGTCCGCCTGCATTCCCGATTAAGGGGTAGACCTGGTGTCCGCCGGCATTCCCGCTAAAGGGTAGACCTGTTGTCCGCCTGCATTCCCGACTAAGGGGTAGACCTGGTGTCCGCCGGCATTCCCGCTAAAGGGGTAGACCTGTTGTCCGCCTGCATTCCCGATTAAGGGGTAGACCTGGTGTCCGCCGGCATTCCCCGAGAAAGGGGTAGACCTGTTGTCCGCCTGCATTCCCGCTTAAGGGGTAGACCTGGTGTCCGCCGGCATTCCCGCTTAAGGGGTAGACCTGTTGTCCGCCTGCATTCCCGATTAAGGGTAGACCTGTTGTCCGCCTGCATTCCCCGAATAAGGGGTAGACCTGGTGTCCGCCGGCATTCCCCGCTTAAGGGGTAGACCTGTTGTCCGCCTGCATTCCCGATTAAGGGGTAGACCTGGTGTCCGCCGGCATTCCCGCTGAAGGGGTAGACCTGTTGTCCGCCTGCATTACCGATTAAGGGGTAGACCTGTTGTCCGCCGGCATTCCCGCTGAAGGGGTAGACCTGTTGTCCGCCTGCATTCCCGATTAAGGGTAGACCTGTTGTCCGCCTGCATTCCCGACTAAGGGGTAGACCTGGTGTCCGCCTGCATTCCCGCTTAAGGGGTAGACCTGGTGTCCGCCCGCATTCCCGATTAGGGGTAGACCTGTTGTCCGCCTGCATTCCCGATTAAGGGGTAGACCTGGTGTCCGCCGGCTTTCCCGCTTAAGGGGATAGACCTGTTGTCCGCCTGCATTCCCGATTAAGGGGTAGACCTGTTGTCCGCCGGCATTCCCGCTTAAGGGGTAGACCTGTTGTCCGCCTGCATTCCCGATTAAGAGGTAGACCTGTTGTCCGCCTGCATTCCCGACTTAAGGGGTAGACCTGGTGTCCGCCGGCATTCCCGATTAAGGGGTAGACCTGGTGTCCGCCGGCATTCCCGCTTAAGGGGTAGACCTGGTGTCCGCCGGCATTCCCGCTTAAGGGGTAGACCTGGTGTCCGCATGCATTCCCGATCAAGGGGTAGACCTGGTGTCCGCCGACATTCCCGCTGAAGGGGTAGACCTGGTGTCCGCCTGCATTCCCGCTTAAGGGGTAGACCTGTTGTCCGCCTGCATTCCCCGATTAAGGGGTAGACCTGGTGTCCGCCGACATTCCCGCTGAAGGGGTAGACCTGGTGTCCGCATGCATTCCCGCTTAAGGGGTAGACCTGGTGTCCGCCGGCATTCCCCGATTAAGGGGTAGACCTGGTGTCCGCCGGCATTCCCGCTAAAGGGGTAGACCTGTTGTCCGCCTGCATTCCCGATTAAGGGGTAGACCTGGTGTCCGCCTGCATTCCCGCTTAAGGGGTAGACCTGTTGTCCGCCTGTATTCCCGCCTAAAAGGGTAGACCTGTTGTCCGCCTGCATTCCCGATTAAGGGGTAGACCTGTTGTCCGCCTGCATTCCCGCTTAAGGGGTAGACCTGTTGTCCGCCTGCATTCCCGCTTAAGGGGTAGACCTGTTGTCCGCCTGCATTCCCGATTAAGGGGTAGACCTGGTGTCCGCCTGCATTCCCGCTTAAGGGGTAGACCTGTTGTCCGCCTGCATTCCCGATTAAGGGGTAGACCTGGTGTCCGCCGGCCTTCCCGCTTAAGGGGTAGACCTGTTGTCCGCCGGCATTCCCGCTTAAGGGGTAGACCTGTTCTCCGCCTGCATTCCCGCTTAAGGGGTAGACCTGTTGTCCGCCTGCATTCCCGATTAAGGGGTAGACCTGGTGTCCGCCGGCATTCCCGCTAAAGGGGTAGACCTGTTGTCCGCCTGCATTCCCGATTAAGGGGTAGACCTGGTGTCCGCCGGCATTCCCGCTAAAGGGGTAGACCTGTTGTCCGCCTGCATTCCCGATTAAGGGGTAGACCTGGTGTCCGCCGGCATTCCCGAGAAAGGGGTAGACCTGTTGTCCGCCTGCATTCCCGCTTAAGGGGTAGACCTGGTGTCCGCCGGCATTCCCGCTTAAGGGGTAGACCTGTTGTCCGCCTGCATTCCCGACTAAGGGGTAGACCTGGTGTCCGCCGGCCTTCCCGCTTAAGGGGTAGACCTGTTGTCCGCCTGCATTCCCCATTAAGGGGTAGACCTGGTGTCCGCCGGCATTCCCGCTAAAGGGGTAGACCTGTTGTCCGCCTGCATTCCCGATTAAGGGGTAGACCTGTTGTCCGCCGGCATTCCCGCTTAAGGGGTAGACCTGGTGTCCGCCCGCATTCCCGCTTAAGGGGTAGACCTGGTGTCCGCCTGCATTCTCGAGAAAGGGGTAGACCTGTTGTCCGCCTGCATTCCCCATTAAGGGGTAGACCTGGTGTCCGCCGGCATTCCCGCTTAAGGGGTAGACCTGTTGTCCGCCTGCATTCCCGCTTAAGGGGTAGACCTGGTGTCCGCCGGCATTCCCGCTTAAGGGGTAGACCTGTTGTCCGCCTGTATTCCCGCTAAAAGGGTAGACCTGTTGTCCGCCTGCATTCCCGATTAAGGGTAGACCTGTTGTCCGCCTGCATTCCCGCTTAAGGGGTAGACCTGTTGTCCGCCGGCATTCCCGCTGAAGGGGTAGACCTGGTGTCCGCCGGCATTCCCGCTAAAGGGGTAGACCTGTTGTCCGCCTGCATTCCCGATTAAGGGGTAGACCTCCGCCTGCATTCCCGCTGAAGGGGTAGACCTGGTGTCCGCCGGCATTCCCGCTAAAGGGGTAGACCTGTTGTCCGCCGGCATTCCCGATAAAGGGGTAGACCTGGTGTCCGCCTGCATTCCCGCTAAAGGAGTAGACCTGTGTTCCGCGCGGCATTCCCGCTTAAGGTGTTGACCTGTTGTCCGCCTGCATTCCCGATTAAGGGGTAGACCTGGTGTCCGCCGGCATTCCCGCTAAAGGGGTAGACCTGTTGTCCGCCTGCATTCCCGCTTAAGGGGTAGACCTGGTGTCCGCCGGCATTCCCGATTAAGGGGTAGACCTGTTGTCCGCCTGTATTCCCGCTAAAAGGGTAGACCTGTTGTCCGCCTGCATTCCCGATTAAGGGGTAGACCTGTTGTCCGCCCGCATTCCCGCTTAAGGGGTAGACCTGTTGTCCGCCTGCATTCCCGATTAAGGGGTAGACCTGTTGTCCGCCTGCATTCCCGATTAAGGGGTAGACCTGGTGTCCGCCGGCATTCCCGCTGAAGGGGTAGACCTGTTGTCCGCCTGCATTCCCGATTAAGGGGTAGACCTGGTGTCCGCCGGCATTCCCGCTTAAGGGATAGACCTGGTGTCCGCCGGCATTCCCGCTAAGGGGTAGACCTGTTGTCCGCCTGCATTCCCGCTTAAGGGGTAGACCTGGTGTCCGCCTGCATTCCCGATTAAGGGGTAGACCTGGTGTCCGCCGGCATTCCCGCTAAAGGGGTAGACCTGTTGTCCGCCTGCATTCCCGATTAAGGGGTAGACCTGGTGTCCGCCGGCATTCCCGAGAAAGGGGTAGACCTGTTGTCCGCCTGCATTCCCGATTAAGGGGTAGACCTGGTGTCCGCCGGCATTCCCGCTTAAGGGGTAGACCTGTTGTCCGCCTGCATTCCCGATTAAGGGTAGACCTGGTGTCCGCCGGCATTCCCGATTAAGGGGTAGACCTGGTGACCGCCCCGCATTCCCGCTTAAGGGGTAGACCTGGTGTCCGCCGGCATTCCCGCTAAAGGGGTAGACCTGTTGTCCGCCTGCATTCCCGCTGAAGGGGTAGACCTGTTGTCCGCCTGCATTCCCGAGAAAGGGGTAGACCTGTTGTCCGCCTGCATTCCCGATTAAGGGGTAGACCTGGTGTCCGCCGGCATTCCCGAGAAAGGGGTAGACCTGTTGTCTGCCTGCACTCCCGCTTAAGGGGTAGACCTGGTGTCCGCCGGCATTCCCGCTTAAGGGGTAGACCTGGTGTCCGCTGGCGTTCCCGACTAAGGGGTAGACCTGGTGTCCGCCGGCATTCCCGCTTAAGGGGTAGACCTGGTGTCCGTCGGCATTCTGGAGAAAGGGGTAGACCTGGTGTCCGCATGCATTCCCGATTAAGGGGTAGACCTGGTGTCCGCCGGCATTCCCGATTAAGGGGTAGACCTGGTGTCCGCCGGCATTCCCGCTTAAGGGTAGACCTGTTGTCCGCCTGCATTCCCGATTAAGGGGTAGACCTGGTGTCCGCCGGCATTCCCGATTAAGGGGTAGACCTGGTGTCCGCCGGCATTCCCGAGAAAGGGGTAGACCTGTTGTCCGCCTGCATTCCCGATTAAGGGGTAGACCTGGTGTCCGCCGGCATTCCCGCTCAAGGGGTAGACCTGTTGTCCGCCTGCATTCCCGATTAAGGGGTAGACCTGGTGTCCGCCGGCATTCCCGCTTAAGGGTAGACCTGGTGTCCGCCGGCATTCCCGATTAAGGGGTAGACCTGGTGTCCGCCTGCATTCCCGATTAAGGGGTAGACCTGGTGTCCGCCGGCATTCCCGCTGAAGGGGTAGACCTGGTGTCCGCCTGCATTCCCGCTTAAGGGGTAGACCTGGTGTCCGCCTGCATTCCCGCTTAAGGGGTAGACCTGGTGTCCGCCTGCATTCCCGATTAAGGGGTAGACCTGGTGTCCGCCTGCATTCCCGATAAAGGGGTAGACCTGGTGTCCGCCTGCATTCCCGATTAAGGGGTAGACCTGGTGTCCGCCGGCATTCCCGCTTAAGGGGTAGACCTGTTGTCCGCCTGCATTCCCGATTAAGGGGTAGACCTGGTGTCCGCCGGCATTCCCGATTAAGGGGTAGACCTGGTGTCCGCCGGCATTCCCGCTTAAGGGGTAGACCTGGTGTCCGCCTGCATTCCCGATTAAGGGGTAGACCTGGTGTCCGCCGGCATTCCCGCTTAAGGGTAGACCTGGTGTCCGCCGGCATTCCCGATTAAGGGGTAGACCTGTTGTCCGCCTGCATTCCCGATTAAGGGGTAGACCTGTTGTCCGCCGGCATTCCCGATTAAGGGGTAGACCTGGTGTCCGCCTGCATTCCCGATTAAGGGGTAGACCTGTTGTCCGCCTGCATTCCCGATTAAGGGGTAGACCTGGTGTCCGCCGGCATTCCCGCTTAAGGGGTAGACCTGTTGTCCGCCTGCATTCCCGCTTAAGGGGTAGACCTGTTGTCCGCCTGCATTCCCGCTGAAGGGGTAGACCTGTTGTCCGCCTGCATTCCCGATTAAGGGGTAGACCTGGTGTCCGCCTGCATTCCCGATTAAGGGGTAGACCTGTTGTCCGCCGGCATTCCCGCTTAAGGGGTAGACCTGTTGTCCGCCGGCATTCCCGCTAAGGGGTAGACCTGTTGTCCGCCTGCATTCCCGATTAAGGGGTAGACCTGGTGTCCGCCGGCATTCCCGCTTAAGGGGTAGACCTGTTGTCCGCCTGCATTCCCGATTAAGGGGTAGACCTGGTGTCCGCCGGCATTCCCGCTTAAGGGGTAGACCTGTTGTCCGCCTGCATTCCCGATTAAGGGGTAGACCTGTTGTCCGCCTGCATTCCCGATTAAGGGGTAGACCTGGTGTCCGCCGGCATTCCCGCTTAAGGGGTAGACCTGTTGTCCGCCGGCATTCCCGCTTAAGGGGTAGACCTGTTGTCCGCCTGCATTCCCGATTAAGGGGTAGACCTGGTGTCCGCCGGCATTCCCGCTTAAGGGGTAGACCTGTTGTCCGCCTGCATTCCCGATTAAGGGGTAGACCTGTTGTCCGCCTGACATTCCCGATTAAGGGGTAGACCTGGTGTCCGCCCGCATTCCCGCTTAAGGGGTAGACCTGGTGTCCGCCGGCATTCCCGCTAAGGGGTAGACCTGTTGTCCGCCTGCATTCCCGCTTAAGGGGTAGACCTGGTGTCCGCCGGCATTCCCGCTGAAGGGGTAGACCTGTTGTCCGCCTGCATTCCCGATTAAGGGGTAGACCTGGTGTCCGCCGGCATTCCCGCTTAAGGGGTAGACCTGTTGTCCGCCTGCATTCCCGATTAAGGGGTAGACCTGTTGTCCGCCTGCATTCCCCGATTAAGGGGTAGACCTGGTGTCCGCCGGCATTCCCGCTTAAGGGGTAGACCTGTTGTCCGCCTGCATTCCCGATTAAGGGTAGACCTGTTGTCCGCCTGCATTCCCGATTAAGGGGTAGACCTGGTGTCCGCCTGCATTCCCGCTTAAGGGGTAGACCTGTTGTCCGCCGGCATTCCCGCTTAAGGGGGTAGACCTGGTGTCCGCCGGCATTCCCGCTAAAGGGTAGACCTGTTGTCCGCCTGCATTCCCGATTAAGGGGTAGACCTGTTGTCCGCCTGCATTCCCGATTAAGGGGTAGACCTGGTGTCCGCCTGCATTCCCGATTAAGGGGTAGACCTGTTGTCCGCCGGCATTCCCGCTTAAGGGGTAGACCTGTTGTCCGCCTGCATTCCCGATTAAGGGGTAGACCTGGTGTCCGCCGGCATTCCCGCTGAAGGGGTAGACCTGTTGTCCGCCTGCATTCCCGATTAAGGGGTAGACCTGTTGTCCGCCGGCATTCCCGCTGAAGGGGTAGACCTGTTGTCCGCCTGCATTCCCGACTAAGGGGTAGACCTGGTGTCCGCCGGCATTCCCGCTTAAGGGGTAGACCTGGTGTCCGCCTGCATTCCCGCTGAAGGGGTAGACCTGTTGTCCGCCGGCATTCCCGCTTAAGGGGTAGACCTGGTGTCCGCCGGCATTCCCGCTTAAGGGGTAGACCTGGTGTCCGCCTGCATTCCCGCTAAGGGGTAGACCTGGTGTCCGCCGGCATTCCCGATTAAGGGGTAGACCTGGTGTCCGCCGGCATTCCCGCTAAAGGGGTAGACCTGTTGTCCGCCTGCATTCCCGATTAAGGGGTAGACCTGGTGTCCGCCGGCATTCCCGCTTAAGGGGTAGACCTGTTGTCCGCCTGCATTCCCGATTAAGGGGTAGACCTGTTGTCCGCCTGCATTCCCGATTAAGGGGTAGACCTGGTGTCCGCCGGCATTCCCGCTTAAGGGGTAGACCTGTTGTCCGCCTGCATTCCCGCTTAAGGGGTAGACCTGGTGTCCGCCGGCATTCCCGCTTAAGGGGTAGACCTGGTGTCCGCCTGCATTCCCGACTAAGGGGTAGACCTGTTGTCCGCCGGCATTCCCGCTTAAGGGGTAGACCTGTTGTCCGCCTGCATTCCCGATTAAGGGGTAGACCTGGTGTCCGCCGGCATTCCCGCTTAAGGGGTAGACCTGTTGTCCGCCTGCATTCCCGATTAAGGGGTAGACCTGGTGTCCGCCGGCATTCCCGCTTAAGGGTAGACCTGTTGTCCGCCTGCATTCCCGATTAAGGGGTAGACCTGGTGTCCGCCGGCATTCCCGCTAAGGGGTAGACCTGGTGTCCGCCGGCATTCCCGCTTAAGGGGTAGACCTGTTGTCCGCCTGCATTCCCGATTAAGGGGTAGACCTGGTGT
>JAKWBO010001229.1:0-16796 GCA_034336685.1 Luscinia luscinia
GGGAGACCCTCACCCCAAAATCCAGAGTTCAGGGGGCTCTCAAAGATCTGGGGAGACCCTCACCCCAAAATCCAGAGTTCAGGGGCTCCCCAAAGATCTGGGAGACCCTCACCCCAAAATCCAGAGTCCAGGGATGGGATTTGGGCACACAGGGGTCTGGGGAGACCCTCACCCCAAAATCCAGGGACCCAGAAGAGGATTCAAGACACCTGGGTGGGAAAAGGAAAACCAGGAACACAAAAATCAAAAATCACAAAAATCAAGGACCCAAGTGAGCAGCCATCAGCCTGAGAGGATCTGGGGGGCAGGGGCACCCCAAAACCCCCTCACGTGCCCGGTGGCCGCAGCCACACCCAGGTGGCCGCACACGTGAGCCACGCACCCACCAGAGGTGACACCGCTCAGGGGGGCTCGGGGGGGTCTCGGGGGGGTTCGGGGGTTCGGCAGCTGCTGCGCTCGGTTATTTTACAACCGCTCCAAAAATATTATTCAAGATGAAGGAGAATCACGGCAGCTGCGAGCGAGCCGGGGCCGGCGCCGGGAATTTATCACGCGGAATTGGGTGTCCCCCCGCCCCCCGGCGCGGTGATGAAGTGCTTCATTAGCGGGGATGCTGCGGCTCGGGAGGACGTGCCTGCACCTGAGCGCGGAGCCTGCGGCCCCCGGCACAGAGAGACCCCCGGGCTCCCCCCGGCACACAGAGACCCCCGGCTCCCCCGGCACACAGAGACCCCCGGCACACAGAGACCCCCGGCACACAGAGACCCCCCGGCACACAGAGACCCCCGGCACACAGAGACCCCCCGGCACACAGAGACCCCCCGGCACACAGAGACCCCCCCGGCACAGAGACTTCGGCACACAGAGACCCCCGGCACACAGAGACACCCCGGCACACAGAGAGACCCCCCGGCACACAGAGACCCCCGGCACACAGAAACCCCGGCACACAGAGACCCCCCGGCACACAGAGACCCCCCCCGGCACACAGAGACCCCCCCGGCACACAGAGACCCCCCGGCACACAGAGACCCCCCCCGGCACACAGAGACCCCCCCGGCACACAGAGACCCCCCGGCACACAGAGACCCCCAGCTCCCCCGGCACACAGAGACCCCCCGGCACACAGAGACCCCCCGGCACACAGAGACCCCCCGGCACACAGAGACCCCCTGGCACACACAGACCCCCCCGGCACAGAGACCCCCGGCACACAGAGACCCCCCCGGCACAGAGAGAGACCCCCCGGCACAGAGAGCCCCCGGCACACAGAGACCCCCCGGCACACAGAGACCCCCCGGCACACAGAGCCCCTGGCACACAGAGACCCCCCGGCACACAGAGACCCCCCGGCACACAGAGAGACCCCCCGGCACACAGAGACCCCCGGCACATAGAGACCCCCCGGCTCCCCCGGATCCCGCACGTGCAACGGGAGAAGCCCCAGACCCCCCAAACCCCTCTGGACCCACACGTGCAATGGACCAAATCCCCAGACCCCTCCAGATCCACACGTGCAATGGGAGAAGCCCCAGACCCCTCCTGGACCCGAAATTTCATGGATCAAACCCCAGACCCCTCCC
Organism: Luscinia luscinia; assembly: GCA_034336685.1. NCBI lineage: Eukaryota > Metazoa > Chordata > Aves > Passeriformes > Muscicapidae > Luscinia > Luscinia luscinia. The sequence goes on from JAKWBO010001229.1 coordinate 1,584, forward strand.
TATCCCCACATTTCATGGATTAAACCCACAGCCCCCCAGACCCCTCCAGATCCACACGTGCAATGGGAGAAGCCCCAGACCCCCCAAGGCCCTTCTGGACCCCGCATTTCATGGATTAAACCCCAGACCCCTCCTGGACCCGAAATTTCATGGATCAAACCCCAGATCCCTCCCCTACTCCCCATTTCATGGATCAAGCCCCCAGACCCCTCTGGACCCGCAATTTAATGGATCAAACTCCCAGCCCCCTCAAGACCCCTCTGGACCCCCACATTTCATGGATCAAGCCCCAGCCCCTCCCACAGACCCTTCCTGACCCACAGAGTCCCGGGTGCAATTCCAGCCCCCAGACCCTTCCCCAGTGTCCCGGGGTGCAATTCCAGCCCCCAGACCCTTCTCCAGAGTCCTGGGGTGCAGTTCCAGCCCCCAGACCCTTCCCCATCCCCAGAGTCCTGGGGTGCAGTTCAGCCCCCCAGACCGTTCCACAGAGCCCTGGGGTGCAATTCCAGCCCCCCAGACCCTTCCCCCATCCCCAGTGTCCCGGGTGCAGTTCCAGCCCCCAGACCCTTCCCCAGAGTCCTGGGGTGCAGTTCCAACCCCCCAGATCTTCCCCAGAGTTCTGGGGTGCAATTTCAGCCCCCAAGATTTTCACATCCACAGAGCTCTGGGGTGCAGTTCCAGCCCCCAGATTTTCGTATCCCCAGAGTCCCGGGGTGCAGTTCCACCCCCAGACCCATCCTCAGAGCCTTGGGGTGCAGCTCCAGCTCCCCAGACCTTTCCTGACCCACAGAGTTCTGGGGTGCAGTTCCAGTCCCCCAGATCTTCCCCAGAGTCCCGGGGTGCAGTTCAGGCCCCCAGACCCTTCCTGACCCACAGAGTCCCGGGGTGCAATTCCAGCCCCCAGACCCTTCCCCATCTCCAGAGTCCCGGGGTGCAGTTCCAGCCCCCAGACCTTTCCTGACCCAAAAAGTTCTGGGGTGCAGTTCCAGCCCCCAGACCCTTCCCAGAGTCTTGGGGTGCAATTTCAGCCCCCCAGACCTTTCCTGACCCACAGAGCCCTGGGGTGCAATTCCAGCCCCCAGATTTTCCCATCCCCAGTGTCCCGGGTGCAGTTCCAGCCCCCAAGATTTTTCGCATCCCCCCGAGTTCTGGGGGTGCAGCTCCAGCCCCCAGACCCTTCCTCAGAGCCCTGGGGTGCAGTTCCAGCCCCCAGACCCTTCCTGACCCACAGAGCCCTGGGGTGCAATTTCAGCCCCCAAGATTTTCGCATCCCCGAGTCCTGGGGTGCAATTCCAGCTCCCCAGACCCTTCCCCAGAATCCGGGTGCAATTCCAGCCCCCAGCCCCTCTCCCAACCCGCGCAGCTCTGGGGTCAAGCTCCTTCCCGATCCACACGGAACGAGTCCGAGTTCCCTCGCAGCTCCGCACATCCCGTGGGACAAGGTCACAACCCCCAGACTCCTCCCGAGTCCCCTGCACCCCCTGCTTGTGCCCCCAAATTTTGGGGACCCCCGTGTCCCCACTCGCTGCTGCCGGTCCCTTCCATCATCCAGAATCGTAAATCCTGCGGGATTCTGGCGCGGCGCGATGGAAACCGGCATCAAAAATTCATCTGGAGTAAAGCAAACAATTAACAAACAGGCGATAATTAAAAGGAGAATGAACGGGGTGGGTGCCACAGCCTCGGAGCAGCGGCGGCGTCACACAGCGGCACTATCGCGACATATCGCGGTGATTTGAACAGATAACAGGGGGGGGCTGCGTCCCGAGGATCCTGCGCTGCTTCCCGAGACACGAACGGGCGTCACATATCGCGACATATCGCGGTGATTTGAACAGATAAGCGGGGGTTCTGCGTCCCGAGGATCCTGCGCTGCTTCCCGAGACACGAACGGGCATCACACAGTGGCACTATCGCGACATGTCGCGGTGATTTGAATAGATAACGGGGGTTCTGCGTCCCGAGGATCCTGCGCTGCTTCCCGAGACACGAACGGGTGTCACATATCGCGACATGTCGCGGTGATTTGCGCAGATAACGGGGGAGCAGCCCCAGCGCTGCCAGACCCGCGCGCCTAGAGCTGAGCCAGCGTGTGATGTCACACCTGCCCCGTGACGTCAGCGATCCCCGTGACGTCACAGTCCCCCCCCCAGGGCCCGGCGCCATCCATCACGCACCGGGCGCGGCGCCTGCGAGCGGCACCGTCATTTTCGGGCCATTATCGGCCTAATTCGGCACATTAATCACGGCAGCGGCGGGAGGGAGAGCCCAGCTCCCGGCGAGGAGCGCCCGGAACCACCCCGGACCCCCAAACCCCCGACAGCTCTGCCTGCTCCAGAGCTTGGTGCCCCTGAATACTGGCACCCCCAAATCCTGGCACCCCAAATCCTGAAACCCCCAAATCCTGAAACCCCAAATCCTGAAACCCCAAACCCTGAAACCCCAGAGCTTCATACCCCAAACCTGACACCCCCAAATCCTGGCACCCCCACACCCTGAAACCCCCAAATCCTGGAAACCCCCAGACCCTGAAACCCCCAGAGCCTGACACCCCTAAACACTGAAACCCCCAGAGCTTCATACCCCAAACCCTGACACCCCAAACCCTGACACATCCTTCCCATTGTTCCCTCAAATCCTGACACACCCCAAATCCTGGCACCCCCAAACACTGAAATCCCCAGACTCAGAAACCCCCAAATCCTGACACATCCTGACCTTTGTTCCCTAAATCCTGACACTCCCACACCCTGAAACCCCCAGAGCTTGATACCCGCAAACACTGAAACCCCCAAATCCTGACACCCCCAGACTCTGAAACCCCTGAAGACTCTGCCTCCTCAGATCTTGATACCCACAAAGAAGAAAACCCCCAGATCCTGACACCCCACACCTTGACACCCCCAAACCCTGACACGTCCTGACCATTGTTCCTCAAATCTCGACTCCCCACACCCTGATTTCCCCAGACCTTGATACCCCCAAACACTGAAACCCCCAAACCCTGACACCCCGCATCCTGACACCCCCAAACCCTGACACATCCTGACCATTGTTCCCCAAATCCTGACACCCCCAGACCCTGAAACCCCAGAGCTTCATACCCCCGAACACTGAAACCCCCAGATCCTGACACCCCCAAACCCTGACACGTCCTGACCATTGCGCCCCAAATCCCGACTCCCCACACCCTGATACCCCCAAATCCTGACACCCCCAAACCCTGACACCCCCAAACACTGACACCCCACATCCTGACACCCCCAAACCCTGACACGTCCTGACCATTGTTCCCCAAATCCTGACACCCCGAGACCCTGATTTCCCCAGACCTTGATACCCCCAAATCCTGACACGTCCTGACCACTGTTCCCCAAATCCCGACTCCCCGTACCCTGATTTCCCCAGACCTTGATACCCCAAACACTGAAACCCCTAAACCCTGACACCCCACATCCTGACACCCCCAAACCCTGACAAGTCCTGACCACTGTTCCTCAAATCCCGACTCCCCACACCCTGATTTCCCAGACCCTTGACACCCCCCAGCTGCCGAGGGGGTTTTGGGGAGCCAGGGACGATCCTGGGGAGCCGCGGGCTCAGCTGAGCTGTGGCAGCGAAGCAATTCCTGGAACCGACCCCACAATTCCCCCCAGCCCGCACTATCGATTCTCTTCTCCATAATTCTCCGAGAAAAGCCCCAGCCCCGAGCTGCGATTTCCCCGCCCGCGTTATAAATAACCGGGGTCAGCGGCTGCGGGGCTGCGCCGCGCTCGCCGCTACAATTTAATAAACAGAACGGGCTCGTCCTTCTTGGTGACAGACACGGCTGGGGACACACGGCTGGCACATGGCAGGGACACGGAGAGGCAGGGCAGGGACAGACACGGGCACACATGACAGGGACACACGGGCACACATGGCAGGGACACAGACACACATGGCAGGGACAGACACGGGCACACATGGCAGGGACAGACACGGACACACATGGCAGGGACAGAAATGGGCACACATGGCAGGGGACAGACACGGGCACACATGGCAGGGACAGACACGGACACACATGGCAGGGACAGACACGGACACACATGGCAGGGACACACGGCTGGGACATGGCTGGGACACATTTGGGACATGGACACACATGGCAGGGACAGACACGGGCACACATGGCAGGGACACACGGACACACGGCAGGGACACACGGGCACACATGGCAGGGACACAGACACGGACACACATGGCAGGGACAGACACGGGCACACATGGCAGGGACAGACATGGGCACACATGGCAGGGACACAGACATGGGCACACATGGCAGGGACACACGGCTGGGACATGGCTGGGACACATTTGGGACATGGACACACATGGCAGGGACAGACACGGGCACACATGGCAGGGACAGACATGGACACACATGGCAGGGACAGACACGGGCACACATGGCAGGGACATGCATGTCAGACACACAGCAGGGACACAGACAGGTTTGGGACATGCACACACATCTGGGACACGCACACACAGCTGGAACACGCACACACAGCTGGGACAGGTGTGAACACAACAGACACACCTGCACAGAAGTGAGACGTGCACACGTTGAGACACGTGTGCACAGGCAGAGACACGCATCCTGCATCGGACACACGGCAGGGACACACGGACACACATGGCAGGGACACACGGACACACGGCAGGGACACACGGACACACGGCAGGGACACACGGCAGGGACACACGGACACACACGGCAGGGACACACGGACACACACGGACACACACGGACACACACGGCAGGGACACACGGACACACACGGCAGGGACACACGGCAGGGACACACGGACACATGGCAGGGACACACGGACACACACGGACACACACGGACACACACGGACACACGGCAGGGACACACGGACACACACGGCAGGGACACACGGACACACACACACACGTCGGGGACCCCGCGGGGTCTCGGCCCGGTCCCGCCCGGTCCCGCCCGGTCCCGCCGCCCCGGGGCTGCGGGAGGCCTGTGCCGCCCTCTGGCGGCGGCGGCGGAGCTCGGCCCGGGGCACCGGCACCGGACCGGGACCGGGGAGGGGCGGCGGGGGCACCGGCAGCGTGGGACACAGCGTGGCTGCCTTCCTGCTCCTCCTTCTCCTTCCTCCTTCCTCCTTCCCTCCTTCTCCTCCTTCTCCTCCTTCTCCTCCTTCTCCTCCTTCTCTCCTTCTCCTCCTTCTCTCCTTCTCCTCCTTCCCTCCTTCCCTCCTTCCCTCCTTCTCCTCCTTCCCTCCTTCTCCTCCTTCCCTCCTCCTCCTTCTCCTCCTTCCCTCCTTCTCCTCCTTCTCTCCTTCTCCTCCTTCTCCTCCTTCTCTCCTTCCCTCCTTCCCTCCTTCCTCCTCCTTCCTCCTTCCTCCTCCTCCTCCTTCCTCCCTCCTTCCCTCCTCCTCCTTCTCCTCCTTCCCTCCTTCTCCTCCTTCCCTCCTTCTCCTCCTTCCCTCCTTTCTCCTTCTCCTCCTTCTCCTCCTTCCCTCCTTCCTTCCTTCTCCTCCTCCTTCCCTCCTTCTCCTCCTTCCTTCCTTCCCTCCTTCTCCTCCTTCCCTCCTTCTCCTCCTTCTCCTCCTCCTCCTTCCCTCTTCCCCTCCTTCTCCTCCTTCCCCTCCTTCATTCCTTCCTTCCTTCCCTCCTTCTCCTCCTTCCCTCCTTCTCCTCCTTCCCCCCTCTCGCCTTTTTGCTCCTTCTCCTTCTTTTTTGCCTTTTGCTCCTTCTCATTCTCCTGCTGCTCCTTCTCCCTCAATCCTTCTCTTTATTCTCTTTATTCTCTTTACGTGCAGCTGGCGCAGGGACAAGGAACTTCCTGCAGCCGCAGCCCCTCCATGAGCCACTCTGTGTCCCCAAGAACGACGGGATCTGTCCCCCTCCATGGAAGTGTCACCCCAGCACAAACAGCTCCGGGGGTCCCATCTCCACATCCTGGGGCTGTGCCGCCCCCAGCCGCTGTCCCCTCTCCATCCCTCCCATTTCCCCGCCCCAGCCTCGCTGACTGATTCCAGAGCCTCCAAAATCAATTCCCATCCCCGCCAGGACACGCCAAGAAGGCAACAAATCACGGTGGCGGCTCCGCAGCCCCAGCGCCTCATTTTTCTTCCTGAACTCCATAATAAGAAATCAATGGCAGACGCTGAGCTCCCGGTGCGGCTCCCCCGGGATGGGCGGCAGCGGGTCCTCCCCAGCCCCAAATCCGGGTTCCCCCCGCAGACCCCAGTTTGGCAGGGCCAGAACTCCCGGCGGATCCTTCCCGGGATCCTCGAAGGCTCCCAGTCCTGCACACCCGAGGTGTGCTCAGCCCCCGGAGGTACCTGGGGGGGGCTGGGGAGCCCAAAAGGACCCCTGAAAAATGGTGGGAAGGGGATGCAAGGCCAGCACGGAGCAGAGGGCAGCGCCCGGCGGGTGTGTGAGGCGGTCCCGCAGCACCGAGCGGTGGGTGGGGAGAGTGGGATGGAGGGAGAGGGTGGAATCCAGGGATAAGCGGAATTGCAGGGCAGGTAGGACCCAGGGATGGGTTGGATCGGGGTACAGGTGAGATCCAGGGGATGGGTTGGATCGGGGTACAGGTGGGACCCAGAGGGAAGGTGGGATCCAGGGACAGGTTGGATCCAGGGATGGGTTGGATCCAAGGTACAGGTGAGACCCAGGGGATGGTTTGGATCCAGGTACAGCTGGGATCCAGGGAATAGGTTGGATCCGGGGTACAGGTGGGATCCAGGGAACAGGTTGGATCCAGGGGATGGGTTGGATCGGGGTACAGGTGAGATCCTGGGGATGGGTTGGATCCAGGGGATGGATTGGATCCAGATACAGGTTGGATCCAGGGAATAGGTTGGATCGGGTACAGGTGAGACCCACGGCATGGGTTGAATCCGGGGTACAGGTGGGATCCAGTGGCAGATGGAATCCAGAGAAGAGGTGGAATCCAGGGACAGGTTGGATCCAGGGGATGGATTGGATCGGGGGTACAGGTGGGATCCAGGGGATGGGTTGGATCGGGGTACAGGTGGGACCCAGAGGGAAGGTGGGATCCAGAGAACAGGTGACATCCAGGGACAGGTTGGATCCAGGGATGGGTTGGATCCAAGGTACAGGTGAGATCCTGGGGATGGGTTGGATCGGGGTACAGGTGAGATCCAGGGACAGGTTGGATCCAGGGGATGGGTTGGATCCGGGGTACAGGTGAAATCCAGGGGATGATTTGGATCCAGGTACAGCTGGGATCCGGGGAATAGGTTGGATCCGGGGTACAGATGAAATCCAGGTACAGGTGGAATCCAGGGACAGGTGGGATCCAGGGGATGGGTTGGATCGGGGGAATGGTTTGGATCCGGGGTCCAGCTGGGATCCAGCAGAAGATGGAATCCAGGGGCAGGTGGGACCCAAGGAATGGTTTGGATCGGGGTACAGGTGGGACCCAGAGGGAAGATGGAATCCAGAGAACAGGTGACATCCAGAGTACAGGTGAGATCCAGGGGAAGGTTTGGATGGGGGTACAGGTGAGATCCTGGGGATGGATTGGATCCGGGGGATGGGTTGGATCTGGGGTACAGGTGGGATCCAGGGGATGGGTTGGATTCAGGTACAGGTGGGACCCAGAGAATGGTTTGGATCTGGGGTGCAGATCCAGGGAATGGTTTGGATCTGGGGTACAGGTGGGACCCAGGGGATGGGTTGGATCTGGGGTACAGGTGGGACCCAGGGATGGGTTGGATCGGGGTACAGGTAAAATCCAGAGCCAGGCTGGATTTGGGGGCCAGGTGGCTCCGGGCATCCTACGGGCTCCCGAGCCGGGGGGCCCGGCCGCTGTCAGCAGCAGCAGCTGCGGAGGGTCTACGCTGCCGCCGCTGCTCCAATTAGCCGCAATCGCGCTTCCCCGCCGCGCCTGACACCGAAAACCGACATAATTACCCGCAGCCACAGGGAAGGCAGGACCGCGGCTCCCGCTTAATTGAGTGTTTACAGCCTGCGAGGAGGGGAAACAGCCCCGGACAAGCAAAGCCTCCCCCAGCCGGGGAAATCACGGCGGAAAACCAGCCCCAGCCTCGCCCCCTCCCCTGGGGTCCCCTTCCCTGTCCCCAGGTGGAAGGACAGGCGGTCCTGCCGCTCCTGCCGCTCCCGGTTGATTTGCAAATGCGGCCGCGGGAGCTGCGGGGCTCGCTCCTGTCAGCCGGGATGAAATCCCGAGGGGCGGCTGGGGCAGGGGACACGGCCAGATGTGCCAGAGGTGGGGATGGGGAAAGGAAAAGGAAAGGAGAAAGGGAAGAGGGAAGGGAAAGGAAAAGGGAAAGGGGAAAGGGGAAAGGGAAAAAGGGAAGGGAAGGGAAGGGAAGGGGAGGGAGGGGAGGGGAGGAAAGGAAAGGAAAGGAAAGGAAAGGAAAGGAAAGGAAAGGAAAGGAAAGGAAAGGAAAGGAAAGGAAAGGAAAGGAAAGGAAAGGAAAGGAAAGGAAAGGAAAGGAAAGGAAAGGAAAGGAAAGGAAAGGAAAGGAAAGGAAAGGAAAGGAAAGGAAAGGAAAGGAAAAAGGAAAATAAGTTTTTCTTTCCAAGGAAGGAAGGTGTGGAGCGCCAGGCACAGAGCCCACCCCGCCCCCAGCCTGTCACACCGCGCCACCTCCCCCCGAGCTCCTGCCCAGCTGTTTTGTCCTCGTTAATTTTTGATGAGCGCGATGAGAATCCAGCTCGCCGCCTCATCACGGAGCCCATAACAATGAGGCCGGTGCCGCCCCCGCGGCCCGAGGGCTCCGGCGGGGGCACGGCCAGGGCTCCCCGCTGCTCCGGAGCGGGAATGGGGCGCCGAGCGGCGCCCAGGGAGGGGCAGGGCTGGAGATGCCCAAATGTGACACCCCCGCCCTGCCCGGAGCCACCTGTGGGATGTCACATCTGGGGGAAAAAATAATAATTATGTGCCGCATCCCAAAACTGGGGGTGTGGGGTGATTTGAGCCCCCCAACATTCCACGGAGGGACCCCAATCCCGGCTGGGAGGGGGGAGAGGAGGGGCGCAGCCCCCCCAGCCCCCGCCAGATGTGCCCAGCTGCGATCGCTAACTCCAATAAAGCCAGGCTAGATTAATTTTCATTTCCCCATGCAAATCAGCGCTAATTAGGATGGATTTAGTTCACCTCGCGGGGCTGCGGGGACAGAGGCTGCGGCCCAGCCGGGCCTTGGGGCTCGTCCTCCGGCAAGGATTTGGGAGGGGGTCCCACCGCGGGGGGCAGCAGGAGGGCGGGAACTGATCCGGAGGATTTGTCACCCCAAAACCTCTCCAAGTCTCCTCCTCGGTGCCCAAAAATCGGCGTGGGGGCAGCAGGAGGGCAGGAATTGATCCAGGTGATTTGTCGCCCCCAAACCTCTCCAGGTCTCCTCTCCCGTGCCCAAAAAATCGGGGGGGGCAGCAGGAGGGCAGGAATTGATCCAGGTGATTTGTCACCCCCAAACCTCTCCTGATCTCCTCCTCGGTGCCCAAAAATCGGGGTGGGGGGCAGCAGGAAGGCAGGAACTGATCCGGATGATTTGTAGCCCCCAAACCTCTCCTGATCTCCTCCCCGTGCCCAAAAATCGCCGTGGGGGGCAGCAGGTGGGCAGGAAAGATCCGGGTGATTTGTCACCCCAAAACCCTCCAGGTCTCCTCCCTGGTGCCCAAAAATCGGGGGGGCAGCAGGAAGGCAGGAACTGATCCAGATGATTTGTCACCCCAAAACCTTCCAGGTCTCCTCCCTGGTGCCCAAAAATCGGGGGGGGCAGCAGGAGGGCAGGAATTGATCCAGGTGATTTGTAGCCCCCAAACCTCTCCTGATCTCCTCCTCGGTGCCCAAAAATCGGGGGTGGCAGCAGGAGGGCAGGAACTGATCCGGAGGATTTGTAGCCCCCAAACCTCTCCTGATCTCCTCCCCGGTGCCCAAAAAATCAGCGGGGGGGCAGCAGGAGGGCAGGAAAAGATCCAGGTGATTTGTCACCCCCAAATCCCTCCAGGTCTCCTCCCCGGTGCCCCAAAACCAGCGGGGGAGGGGATTGGCCCAGACTCTCCGTCCACCCCGGGTCTCCTCCTGCTCGTGCCCCGGGGGTCACCGGGATGGGGGTCTCACCAACCCCTCGGGGGTCCAGGGCTGGGTCTGCTCAGCTCAAAGTGCAGCACGGACCCCTCGGGGACCTGGAATTGCGGGGGTCTGTGCTGCCCCCGGGGGTCCCAGCAGGATGAGACCCCTCCCCCCCGTTTAGGGGGGGCTGATGGTATTTTAGGGGGGCTGTAGGTGATTTGTGGGGGCTGTAGGTATTTTAGGGGGCTGTAGGTGATTTGGGGGCTGTAGGTATTTTAGGGGGCTGATGGTATTTTAGGGGCCTGTAGTTGTTTTGGGGGGCTGGTGGTATTTTAGGGGCTCAGAGGACTCTGTGCCAGCGCCAGGGCACAGAGCCGGCGGCGGCTGCTGCTCCCTCATTAAATCCCCCGTAACGAGCGCGAGCCCCGGGGCCCTGCCGAGCTCGGCCGTCAGGGCTGACAGGGACCTGTCACCGCTGCGCGTCCCCAGCCGCGGAGGGGGCGTCCCTGCCCTCAAACCTGCCCTCGCGCCCCAAACCTGCCCCCGCTGCACCCCAAACCTGCCCCCGCGCCCCCCCGGCCGGACCTTGGGTGCAGCGGGGTCTGGGGGAGCGGAGGAGGGAGGGGAGGAGGAGAGGGACAGGAAGGGAAGGAGAAAAAGGGGAAAAAATCAGGGGAAAGGGAGAGGGACAGGGAAAAGGGAGAGGGACGGGGAAAAGGGAGAGGGACAGGGAAAAGGGAGAGGGACGGGGGAAAAGGGAGAGGGACGGGGAAAAGGGAGAGGACAGGGAAAAGGGAGAGGGACGGGGAAAAAGGGAGAGGGACGGGGAAAAAGGAGAGGGACAGGGAAAAGGAGAGGGACAGGGAAAAAGGGAGAGGGACGGGGAAAAGGAGAGAGGACGGGAAAAGGGAGAGGGACGGGGAAAAGGGAGCGGACAAGGAAAAGGAGAGGGACAAGGAAAAGGAGAGGGACAAGGAAAAGGGAGAGGGACAAGGAAAAGGGAGAGGGACGGGGAAAAGGGAGAGGGACGGGGAAAAGGGAGAGGGACGGGAAAAAGGGAGAGGGACGGGGAAAAGGGAGAGGGACGGGGAAAAGGGAGAGGGACGGGGGAAAAGGAGAGGGACGGGGAAAAGGGAGAGGGACGGGAAAAAGGGAGAGGGACGGGGAAAAGGGAGAGGACGGGAAAAGGGAGGGGACGGGGAAAAGGGAGAGGGACGGGAAAAGGGAGCGGGACGGGGAAAAGGGAGAGGGACGGGGAAAAGGGAGCTGGGACGGGGGGAAAAGGGAGAGGGACGGGGAAAAAGGAGAGGGACGGGGGAAAAGGAGAGGGACAGGGGAAAAGGGAGAGGGACGGGGGAAAAGAGAGAGGACGGGGAAAGGAGAGGGACGGGGAAAAGGGAGAGGGACGGGGAAAAGGGAGAGGGACGGGAAAGGGGAGCGGGACGGGGAAAAGGGAGAGGGACGGGGAAAGGGAGAGGGACAGGGGAAAAGGGAGAGGGACGGGGAAAAGGAGAGGGATGGGGGGAAAGGAGGCGGGACGGGAGCGCTGCGAGCCTTGGGCTGCGGGGCCGCGGGCGGTGGGGAGGATGAGGATGAGGGAGGGTGAGGGGGGGATGAGGGCAGAACCCCCAGTCCCTCCCCCAGCCCTATGAAGAAGAGGATGAGGAGATCCCACTCCTCCATCCCCTGAGGAAGAGGATGAGGAGAGGATCCCTGAGGAAGAGGGGATGAGAGAATCCCCCTCTCCATCCCCTCAGGAGCAGGATGAGGAGAGGATCCCCTCTCCATCCCCTGAAGAAGAGGATGGGAGGATCTCACCCCTCCATCTCCTGAGGAACAGGATGGGAGGATCCCCTCTCCATCCCTCAGGAGCAGGATGAGGAGAGGATCCCACTCCTCCCCATCCCCTGAAGATGAAGATGAGAGGATTCCCCTCTCTATCCCCTGAGGAAGAAGATGAGGAGAGAATCCCCTCTCCATCCCCTGAAGAAGATGAGGAGAGGATCTCACCCTCCATCCCCTGAGGGAAGAGGATGGGAGGATCCCCGCTTCCTATCCCCTGAAGATGAAGATGAGAGGATCCCCTCTCCATCCCGTGAGAAAGAGGATGAGGAGATCCCCCTCTCCATCCCCTAAGGGAGCAGGATGAGGAGAGGATCCCCTCCTCTCCATCCCCTGAGGAAGAGGATGAGGAGAAGATCCCACTCCTCTCCATCCCGTGAGGAAGAGGATGAGAGAATCCCCCCATCCCCTGAGGAAGAAGATGATGAGAGGATCCTACTTCTCCATCCCGTGAGGAAGATGAGGAGAGGATCCCCCTCCATCCCCTCAGGAGCAGGATGAGGAGAGGATCCCACTCCTCCCTATCCCCTGAAGATGAAGATGAGAGGATCCCAGTCCTCTCCATCCCCTGAGGAACAGGATGGGAGGATCCCCCTCCATCCCCTGAGGAAGAGAATGAGGATCCCCCCCACTCTCCATCCCCTGAAGATGAAGATGAGAGGACCCCAGTCCTCTCCATCCCCTGAGGAAGATGAGGAGAGGATCCCCCTCCATCCCCTCAGGAGCAGGATGAGGAGAGGATCCCCCTCTCCATCCCCTGAAGAAGAGGATGGGAGGATCTCACCCCTCCATCTCCTGAGGAACAGGATGGGAGGATCCCCCTCTCCAAATCCCCTCAGGAGCAGGATGAGGAGCGGGACCCCCAGCCCCTCCCGGGACCCCCCGGCACAGATAAGAGAGCCCCGGCGCTCCCCGGGCGCGGTTAATCTGAGCCAGGACAGTTATTGGATAAATACCATGAATATGGAAATTGCGTTTATGCTGATTTACGGCCGGGGGGCGGGTGGGGAGCGCAGACGCTTTAGTTTTACTTTAATCCATTTATTTCCTGTCTGGAGATGGAGAACAAGCTCCGAGCGCTGCATCTGCTGCTCCCGTCCCCCCAGAACGGGGGCAGGACGGGGGCAGGGCAGGAGGGGGTCCCCACCCCACCCTCGCCCCCGGGGATGATGGATGGATCCGGCACGAGACCGGTGCGATTTTAATTAATTCCTGGGCCTCGCAGGCCCCTGACCTTTCACGGGACGCGGGGGATGGAGGGATGGATCTGGAGGTCAGGGGCTCCAGGCTGTGAGTTCCGTGGGGTGGGGTGGGGCAACCCCTTCCCCAGGGGGAGCAGGGAGATGCTGAATGTCCCCACGCCGGGGTCACAAACCAGGAGCGCCAGGAATGGGGAAAAAATTTAAAAAAACCAACAAAATGCTCAGCAGTGGGTGGAAAATCCCATCTCAGCCCATCCAGTGACCCCCAACCTCTGCCTGCCCCCGCACCCCCCGGAGCGGCGGGAGGTGGGATGTGAGGAGGGGGCTGCGCTTTAATTCCCCATTAACTGCTGATCAACGCAATTAGCTGCTGGCTGTAATGAATCCATCCCAAAATCCCTCCCAAAATCCATCCCAAAACTCATCCTGCCCTGGCATCCCACCAGGAGCCGGCAGAGGAGGGGGCTGGGGGCTGGGCGCTGATGGAAGGGGTTTTACCCAATTTTCCAGCTGACTCTAATTAAGTTGTTCTCTTCAGCTGTTAAATGAGCCGGAGCCCTCCCCTTCCCGGGGCGCTTCCCCCCTTTCCCTCCCCCGCCCAGATGCAGCAAATCAGCCCAGCCCCACCCCCTCCCCGCAGGGCTCGGCAAATAAATAAATAGACAATCCCGGGAAAATTAACCGTGTGAGGAGCCGCAAATGAGGCGGAAAAATTTTAATGGTTCGGCATTTAGAGCTGTGTGACAGGAGGAGGGGGAGGGAAATCAGTCCCCAGGATTGCCCCCTCATTTCCATCGTTCCCAGAGCTGTTTGGGGTGCTGGGAATGAGGGAGACCAACCCTCAGTGTGGGGGTCACACACCCACCCTGTGCCCCCAGAGCCCCCTCAGCAGCCCCGGCCCCACCGAGGGGGGGGGGGGGGAAGCGGAGACCCCCTCATTTCCCCCAATTCCATCCCCGGTACCGGGGTGGGGCAGCCCCAAGAGCCGCGCCCGCCAGGGGCGCTCTGCCCTCTAAATTTGCATATTTTAATATATTTTAATATGTTTTTGCATATTTTCGCATAAATTTATGAGTAGAGCGGCGGCGCTCTGCGCGCCAGCAGCGCCCCTGGCGGCGGAACCGGGGACACCAGGCCCCCGCCCCCGCCCGTCGCCGCGGTTACCGCTGACGTCACGGCGCCGTGACGTCACGGGCGCAGCCTGGGCACCTGTTGGCGGCTCGCTGCCCGCCCCGGCGCGCGCCAAGGTCTCGTCCTGTCCCCGCGGCGTCACCTGTTCCCGGAGCCCTTTCGGGCCGGGCGGGCCCCGCGCCAGCGCCAGCGCCGAGCGGGGGGTCCTGGTGAGAGCCCCTCCCTGGGGCCGCAGGGACCCCAGTGACCAGCGACCCCTGGGACCCCCAGTGACCCACCGGGACCCCCAGTGACCCACCGGGACCCCCCCAGTGACCAGTGTGGCCCCTGGAACCCCCCCAGTGACCAGTGACCCACCGGGACCCCCAGTGACCAGTGACCCCCCAGTGACCAGCGACCCCCTGGGACCCCCAGTGACCCACCGGGACCCCCCCAGTGACCAGTGACCCACTGGGAGCCACTGGGACCCCCACAGTGACCAGCGACCCTCTCCCGCCCCCCACTCCGGGCGTGGCACCCCAACAGCGGCGCCTCCCCACGGGGCCATCGATGCCCCCGCCCCCGCGCCCCCCGCGCCCCCACTCAATCCACACCGCAGAGGTGGGGGCACAGCCGTGTATTGCCAAAACCCGGAGCGGCGGGTAGGACCCCCGACCCCCTGACCCCCTGCGGCACCCAGCGTCCCCCACTCGCTCGGGGGCTCGGGGTCTGGGGTGCCCCCTGCCCGCACCCCGGGTCTCTGTCCCGGTCCGGGGGCAAAGATCCCCGGGGACACCCCCAGGACCCGGAGCAGGGAATGGGGCCCCTGACCCGCAGCCGGGGCCCCCACCCCAATCCCGGGGTCCCCAGTCCCCATCCCCCCAGAGTCTCTGCCTCCATCCCGGGGTCTCTGCCCCATCCCGGGGGTCTCTGCCCCATCCCGGGGTCTCTGCCGCATCCCGGGG
>JAKWBO010000123.1:0-115446 GCA_034336685.1 Luscinia luscinia
CCCACCTGTGGCTCCCGGCTGTGGCTCCAGCCCTGCAGGAGCCCAATATCCCAATATCCCAAACCCCAAATCCCAAATCCCCAATATCCCAATATCCCAAAGCCTCAATATCCCAATATCCCAATATCCCAAAATCCCCAAATTCCCAAAATTCCAAACCCCAAACCCCAATACCCCAATGTCCCAATGTCCCAAAACCCAAACCCCAAACACAAAATCCCAAATCCCAATATCCCAAAATCCCAGTATCTCAATATCCCAATATCCAAAATCCCAAATCTCAATACCTCAAATCCCAAAATTCCCAAAATTCCAAAATCCCAAATCCCCACCTGTGCCTCCCGGCTGTGGCTTCATCCCTGCAGCAGGATCTCGAACGCCCCAAACCCCAAACCCCAAAATTCCCAAAACCCCAAACCCCCAAACCCCAAACCCCAAAACTCCCAAAATTCCCAAAACCCAAATCCCACCTGTGGCTCTCTGCAGTGGCTCCAGCTCTGCAGGAGGAGCCCAATATCCCAATATAGGAGGAGCCCAATATCCCAAACCCCAAAAGCAAAAATCCCCAATATCCCAATGTCCCAATATCCCAATGTCCCAATATCCCAATGTCCCAATATCCCAATGTCACAATATCCCAATATCTCAATATTCCAATATCCCAATATCCCAAAATCCCCAAAATCCCCAAAATCCCAAACCCCAAACCCCAAATCCCAATACCCCGATGTCCCAAAACCCAAACCCCAAACCCAAAATCCCTAATGCCAATATCTCAATACCCCAACATCCCAATATCCCAATATCCCAATATCCCAAAATTGCAAAGTCCCAATAGCGCAATATCCCAAAATCCCCAAAATTCCAAACCCCAAACACAAAATCCCAAAACCCAATATCCCAAATCCCAAAATTCCCAAAACCCAAAAATTCCCAAAATTCCCAAAATTCCCAATCCCCACCTGTGGCTCCTTCCTGTGGCTCCAGCCCTGCAGGAGGAGCCCAATCCTAATGACCCAATGCTCCAAAATCCTAAAGACTCAATGTCCCAAAATCCCAAAATTCCCAATACCCCAAATACCAAAATTCCCAAAACCCCCAAATTCCCAAAATTCCCAAAGTTCCCAAATCCCACCTGTGGCTCCCGGCTGTGGCTCCAGCTCTGCAGCAGGATCTCGAATGCCCCAAACCCCAAACCCCAAATCCCCAATACCCCAATGTCCCAATATCCCAATAACCCAAAACCCCAAAATTCCCAAAATTCCCAAAATTCCCAATCCCCACCTGCGGCTCCCGACTGTGGCTCCAGCCCTGCAGGAGGAGCCCAATCCCAATGACCCAATGTTCCAAAATCCTAAAGATTCAATGTCCCAAAATCCAAAAATTCCCAATACCCCAAATCCCAAAATTCCCAAAGTTCCCAAAACCCCAAAATTCCCAAAGTTCCCAAAACCCCAAAATTCCCAAAACCCCAAAATTCCCAATCCCCACCTGCGGCTCCCGGCTGTGGCTCCAGCCCTGCAGGAGGAGCCCAATCCCAATGACCCAATGTTCCAAAATCCTAAAGACTCCATGTCCCAAAATCCCAAAATTCCCAATACCCCAAATCCCAAAATTAGAAAAGTTCCCAAAACCCCAAAATTCCCAATCCCCACCTGTGGCTTCCTAGCTGTGGCTCCAGCCCTGCAGGCGGAGCCCAATCCCAATGACCCAATGTTCCAAAAATCCTAAAGACTCAATGTCCCAAAATCCCAAAATTCCCAATACCCCAAATCCCAAAATTCCCAAAGTTCCCAACATTCCCAATCCCACCTGTCGTGCTCCCGGCTGTGGCTCCAGCTCTGCAGCAGGATCTCGAATGCCCCAAACCCCAAACCCCAAACCCCAAACCCCAAATCCCAAAATTCCCAAAACCCCAAATCCCAAAATTCCCAAATCCCAAAATTCCCAAAATTCCCAAAATTCCCACCTGTGGCTCCCGGCTGTGGCTCCAGCCCTGCAGGAGGATCTCGAACGCCCCAAACCCCAAACCCCAAATCCCAAAATTCCCAAAACCCCAAAATTCCCAAAATTCCCAAAATTCCCCAATCCCACCTGCGGCTCCCGGCTGTGGCTCCAGCCCTGCAGGAGGATCTCGAACGCCCCAAACCCCAAATCCCAAATCCCAAATCCCCAATACCCGAATGTCCCAATATCCCAATAACCCAAAATTCCCAAAATTCCCAATCCCACCTGCGGCTCTCGGCTGTGGCTCCAGCCCTGCAGGAGGAGCCCAATCCCAATGACCCAATGTTCCAAAATCCTAAAGCCTCTTGTCCCAAAATCCAAAAATTCCCAATACCCCAAATCCCAAAATTCCCAAAGTTCCCAACATTCCCAATCCCACCTGCGGCTCCCGGCTGTGGCTCCAGCCCTGCAGCAGGATCTCGAATGCCCCAAACCCCAAACCCCAAATCCCAAATCCCCAATATCCCAATGTCCCAATATCCCAAAACCCAAAACCCCAAAATTCCTAAAATCCCAAAATTCCCAAAGTTCCCAAACCCCCAAAATTCCCAAAATTCCCAAAATTCCCAAAATTCCCAAAATTCCCAATCCCCACCTGCGTGCTCGGCTGTGGCTCCAGCCCTGCAGGAGGAGCCCAATCCCAATGACCCAATGTTCCAAAATCCTAAAGACTCAATGTCCCAAAATCCCAAAATTCCCAATACCCCAAATCCCAAAATTCCCAAAGTTCCCAAAACCCCAAAATTCCCAAAATTCCCACCCGTGGCTCCCGGCTGTGCCTCCAGCTCTGCAGCAACATCTCGAACGCCCCAAACCCCAAAACCCAAATCCCGAATCCCCAATATCCCAATGTCCCAATATCCCAATGTCCCAATATCCCAATGTCCCAATATCCCAATAACCCAAAACCTCAAAGTTCCCAAAATTCCCAAAAGTTCCAAAATTCCCAAAATTCCCAATCCCCACCTGTGGCTCCTTCCTGTGGCTCCAGCCCTGCAGGAGGAGCCCAATCCTAATGACCCAATGTTCCAAAATCCTAAGGACTCCATGTCCCAAAATCCCAAAATTCCCAATACCCCAAATCCCAAAATTCCCAAAATTCCCAAAATTCCCAAATCCCACCTGCGGCTCCCGGCTGTTGCTCCAGCTCTGCAGCAGGATCTCGAATGCCCCAAACCCCAAACCCCAAATCCCGAATCCCAAAATTCCCAAAACCCCAAATCCCAAAATTCCCAAATCCCAAAATTCCCAAAATTCCCAAAATTCCCAAAATTCCCACCTGTGGCTCCCGGCTGTGGCTCCAGCTCTGCAGCAGGATCTCGAACGCCCCAAACCCCAAACCCCAAATCCCGAATCCCCAATATCCCAATGACCCAATATCCCAATAACCCAAAACCCCAAAATTCCCAAAATTCCCAAAATTCCCCAAATTCCCCAAATTCCCAAAATTCCCACCTGTGGCTCCCGGCTGTGGCTCCAGCTCTGCAGCAGGATCTCGAACGCCCCAAACCCCAAACCCCAAATCCCGAATCCCCAATATCCCAATGACCCAATATCCCAATAACCCAAAACCCCAAAATTCCCAAAATTCCCAAAATTCCCAAAATTCCCAAAATTCCCCAAATTCCCAAAATTCCCACCTGCGTGCTCCCGGCTGTGGCTCCAGCTCTGCAGCAGGATCTCGAACGCCGCCCCCATTTCCTGAGCGAAGGCGTCCCTGCGGATCGTGGGGTCGGGGGCCTGATCCCGTCCTGCCAGGTACTCCTGGATGCTCTCACTGAAACGCTGCAGGGCTGGGGAACACCCCAAAAAAATTCCTAAATTTTGGAAATTTTTTGGGAATTTTTTGGGAATTTTTTGGGAATTTTTTTGGAATTTTTTTGCATTTTTCTGGCATTTTTTCAGATTTTTCTTGGAATTTTTTCGGGTTTTTTTTTAATTTTTGACTGGATTTTTTTTTAATTTGCAGTGAATTTTTTTAGGTTTTGGAATCTTTGGGAAGAGTTAGGAATTTCGCGGATTTTTTTTATTTTAGGAATTTTGAGGAATTTTTTCTGAGTGTTTCAAATTTTTTTTAAAACTTTTGGTGTATTTTTTTGAATTTAAAAAATTTTTTTCTCAGGATTTTTGGGGCTTTTGAACAGGACCTGATCCCGCCCCAACAAATATTCCTGGAGGCTCTCACTGAAACGCTGCAGGGCTGACAAATATCCCAAAAATTTTGGGAATTTTTTTGGAAATTTTTGGGAATTTTTTGGTATTTTTATGGAAATTTTCTCTGATTTTTTGGAATTTTTTTCGATTTCTTGGGAATTTTTAAGGGATTTAAAAACTGTTCTGGGGAATTTTTTTAGGTTTAGGAATCTTTGGATAGAATTGGGAGTTTATGTGAAGTTTTAGGAATTTTTGGGCTTTTTTTTCTAAATTTTTCAACATTTTTGGGGGATTTTTTGCCTATTTCTTGGATTTTTTTTAGGTTTTTTTTTGGATTTTTGAGGATTTTGATCCAAAGCCTGGATCCAAAATATTACTGGATGCTCTCACTGAAACGCTGCAGGGCTGGGAAATATCAAAAAAAATTTGGGAATTCTAGGAAAATTTGGGAATTTTTTGGAAATTTATAAAGTTTTTTTTCAGATTTTTTTATATTTTTTTTTGGAATTTTTTTAGATTTTTTTCTGAATTTTTTAAGGGATTTTAAAATTGTTCTGGGGAACTTTTTTAGGTTTGGGAATCTTGGGGAAGAGTTGGGAATTTCTGTGAATTTTTAGGAATTTTGGGGGAATTTTTGGGCTTTTTTTCTAAATTTTTCTAAATTTTTTTTAAAAAAATTTGTCTATTTTCTAGAATTTTTTGTTTTATCCTCGGGATTTTTGGGGATTTTGATCCAGAGCCTGGATCCAAAATACTTCTGGATGCTCTCACTGAAACGCTGCAGGGCAACATTCCAGAAATTTTGGGAATTTTAGGAATTTTTTGGGAATTATTCATAAATTTTAGAAATAATTTCAGATTTTTTTTTTATTTTTTTGGGATTTTTTCTTAATTTCTAAAGGGGCTTTTTTTTTTTCGATGATTTTTTTTTAGATATTGGAATTTTTTGGGAAGAGTTAGGAATTTCAGGAAATTTTTTTGAATTTTTGGGGAATTTTTGAAAAATTTTCAGATTTTGGAGGATTTTTTTTTTTTATTTTTGAAATTTTTTGTTTAATTTCTGGGTTTTTACAAAACTTTTGGGATATTTTGGAGGATTTTTGGGAATTTTGGGGAATTTTTTTGGATTTTTATTTAGGAATCATTTTTGGGATTTTTTCACAAATTTTGGGGTTTTTTTCCAATATTTTAAAAAGTTTTTGAGGACTTTTGTTGAATTTTTGCTGATTTTTTTTTGTGATTTTGAGAATTTTTTGCAACTTTTGCAGAACTATTAGGAAATTTTTGTTTTATTAATTTTTGTTTTTTGTTTTTTAAGGCATTTTTTTTATTTTGAGGATTTTTCTTAATTTTAGGGAATTTTGGGGGGATTTTTTCCGATGTTTTTATATTTTTTTCAGATTTTCCTTGAATTTCACAGATTTTTTCTGAGAATTTTGGGAAATTTTAAAGCTATTTTTGGAGACTTTTTAGAATTTTTATTTTAGATTTTGGGACCCTTCAGAAGAGCTGGGAATTTTTAGGCATTTTCTTGATTTTTTTTTTTAATTTTGTGAAAATTTTTTATTTTTGGTGGATTTTTAGGGAAATTTTTGGAATTTTTTTGGATTTTTTTCAGGGTATTTTGGGATTTTTAAAATTTATTGGTGGATTTTGCGAGTTTTCAAAAGTTTTGGGAAGAACTAAAATTCTGAGATAATTTAGGGCTTTTAAAAATTTTTTAAAAATTTATTTTGGATTTTTTGGGGAATTTTTGAGAATTTTTGGGCAATTTTGGGGGGATTTTTACATTTTTTTTGCATTTTTAAAGATTCTTTTGGGCATTTTTTGCATTTTTTTGCATTTATTCAGATTTTTTTCTTTTTTTCCAATTGATGGGAATTTTTGGGCAATTTTTGTGATACTGCAACTTTTGGGGGGAATTTGGGAAGAATTTTGGGAATTTTTTTTTTTTAATTTTTGGGAATTTTTTTTTAATTTTTGGGAATTTTTTTGGCATATTTTGTGGAATTTTTGGGGGATTTTTTAAAAATGTTTTTGGGGATTTTTTTAAAATGTTTTTTCCCATCCCAAAATTCTTGAATTTTACTTTTTCCAGGGTTTTTTAGGAATTTTTACCGTAACAAAACGTGCATTTCATGGAATCCGTCCGGACCATTCCCAGCATGGGCAGCAGCGTTCCCAGGATGGAATTCAGGAATGGAACCATCCCAAAAACTTGGGGAAAAAAAAATGGGAAAAGGGTCATGGACACTGAATTCCCTGCTGGAAAAAAGTTCCTGATGGAATTTTGGTCCCAATCCCAAATTTCCAGGCCCAAATCCCAAAATTCCAGCCCCAAATCCCAAATCCCAAAATTCCAGGAACAAATCCCAAATCCCAATTCCTAAATCCAGCCCCATACCCAAATCCCAAATCCAGACCCAAATCCTAAAATTCCAACCCCAAATCCCAAATTCCAAATTGAGCCCCAAATCAAAAAATTCCAGACCCAATCTCAAATCCCATAAATCCCAAATCCAGCCCCAAGTCCCAGAATTCCAGCCTCTATCCCAAATCCGGCCCCAGCCCCAAACCCCAAATCCAAATTCTCAAATCCAGTCCCAACATCAAATCCCAAATCCAGCTCCAAGCCCAAATCTAGCCCCAAATCCCAAACCCCAAATTCCAAATTGAGTCCCAAATCCAAAAATTCCAGACCCAATCCCAAATCCCATAAATCCCAAATCCCAAATTCAGCCCCAATCACAACTCCAGCCTCAAATCCCAGACCCCAAATCCAGCCTCAAACCCAAATCCCAAATCCAGCCCCAAGTCCCAAAATTCCAGGAACGAATCTCAAATCCAGTCCAAATTTTAAATCCAGTCCCAAATCCCAAATCCAGCCCCAAATCCTGAAATTCTAACCCCAATCCCAAAGCCCCAAATCAATCCTAAATCCCAAATCTCAAATCCAGCCCCAAAACCAAATCCCAAATCCAGCCCCAAAACCAAATCCCGAATCCGCCCGAAACCCCAAACCCCAAATTCAGCCTCAAATCCTAAAATTCCAACGCCAATCCTAAATCCCATAAATCCCAAATCCCAAATTCAGCCCCAATCACAACTCCAGCCCCAAATCGCAAATCCCAAATCCAGCCCCAAATCCCAATTTTCAAATTGAGCCCCAAATCCCAAATCCAGCCCCAAATCCCAAATTCTAAATTGAGTGCCACATCCCAAATCCCAAAGTTCTAGCCCCAAATCCCGAACCCCAAATCCCAAACCCCAAATCCCAAATGCTGCCCAATTCCCAAATCCCAAATCCAGCCCCAAATATTAAAATTCCAACCCCAATCCCAAATCCCATAAATCCCAAATCCCAAATTCAGCCCAAATCCAGCTCCAAATCCTAAATCCCAAATCCAGCCCCAAATCCCAAATCCCATAAATCCCAAATCCCAAATCCAGCCCCAAAAAATCCCAAAATTCCAGCCCAAAATCCCAAATCCAGCTCCAAATTCCAAATCCCAAATCCAGTCCCATATCCCAAATCCCACCCAAAATCTGAAATCCAGCCCCAAATTCCAAATAAAAAATCGAGCCCCAAATCCCAAAATTCCAGCCCCAATTTCCCAGAATTTCCCGGAATTCCTGAATCTTTTCCAAAATTTCCCAGAATTCCCCAGAATTTCCTGATCTTTCCCAAGGATTTCCTGCAATTTCACTGGAATTTCTCAGTTTCCCAAAATTCCCCAGAATTCTCTAAATTTTCCTGTGGATTTCTGGGATTTTCCCAGAATTCCCCAGAATTTCCTGATCTTTCCCATGGATTTTCTGCCATTTCTCTGGAATTTTCTGGAATTCCCAATAAATTTTCAATCTTCCCCAGAATTCCCCACAGATTTCCTGTGATTTCGCCAGAATTTTCTGGAATTTCCTGAAATTTCCTGGATTGTTTTGGAATTTCCCACATTTTTCTGATCTTTCCCAAGAATTTCTCTGGAATTTTCCAGAATTTCCCAGAATTCCTCCTATTTACCCAGAATTTCCCGATCTTTCCAAATGGATTTGCCACAATTTCTCAGGATTTTTCTGGAATTTTCTAAAATTCCCCAGAATTTCCTGGAATTTCCCAAAATTCCCAGAATCCCCCAGAATATCCTGATCTTTCCCCACGGATTTCCCGCCATTTCTCCGGAATATTCCGAAATTTCCCAGAATTTCCCAGAATTCCCTGAAATTTTCCAGAATTTCTGACCTTTCCCCAGAATTCCCCAGAATTCTCAGATCTTTCCCAAAATTTCCCAGAATTCCCTAAATTTTCCTGTGGATTTATCAGAATTTCCTAGAATTCCTCAGAATTTCCCGATCTTTCCAAATGGATTTACCACAATTTCTCTGGATTTTTCTGGAATTCCCCAAAATTCCCCAAAATTCCCGAGAATTCCCCAGAATTTCCCACAATTTCTCTGGAATTTTCTGGAATTTCCAAAAATTCCCCAGAATTTTCCCATATTTGCCACGGATTTCCCGCATTTTCTCCAGAATTTCCAAGAATTATCCGGAATTTCCAAGATTTCTTCAGAATTTCCTGATCTTTCCCAAAATTCCCCAAAATTTCCCGATCTTTCCCAAGGATTTCCCAGAATTCCCCAGAATGTCTCGATCTTTCCCACGGATTTACCACAATTTCTCAGGATTTTTCTGGAATTATCCAAATTTGGCTGGATTTGGAATTTCCCAAAATTCCCCAGAATTTCGAATTTTCTGGAATTCCTCAGAATTTCCCAATCTTCCCCAGAATTCCCCAGAATTCTCTGACCTTTCCCACGGATTTCCCACGATTTCTCTGGAATTTCCCAGAATTCCTCAGATTTACCCAGAATTCCCTGACCTTTCCCAAAATTTCCCAGAATTCCCCAGAAATCCTCGATCTTTCCCAAGGATTTCCTGCAATTTCACTGGAATTTCTGGGAATTTCCCAGAATTCCCTGATCTTTCCAATGGATTTCCAGCGATTTCTCCAGAACTTTCCAAAATTTTCCGGAATTTCCAAGAATTTCTTGATCTTCCCCAGAATTCCCCACAGATTTCCTGTTATTTCTCTGGAATTTTCTGGAATTTCTCTGGAATTTCCTGGAAATTTTCTGAATATTTCTGAAATTTCCCAGATTTTTCTGGAATTCACCAGAATTTCCCAAAATTTTCTCATCTTTCCCAAGGATTTCTTGCAATTTCTCTGGAATTTTCTGGAATTTCTCTGGAACTTCCTGGAAATTTTCTGAATCTTTCTGAAATTTCCCAGATTTTTCTGGAATTTCCCTGGAATTCACCAGAATTTCCCAAAATTTTCTCATCTTTCCCAAGGATTTCCCATGATCTCTCTGGAATTTTCTGGAATTTCCCAGAATTCTTCAGAATATCCCAATTTTCCCCACAGATTTCCTGTGGAATTTTCTTGGAATTTCTGGGAATTCCCCAGAATTATTTCCCAATTTTTTTTCCCTGCAGATTTCCCCAGAATTTCCTGATTTTTCCTGCAGATTTCTCCAGAATTTTCTGGAAATCCCCCGATCTTTCCCACCGATTTCCCGCCATGAATCTGAAATTTTCCAGGATTTTCCAGAATATTCCAGAATTTTCCGGAATTTTCTGGAATTCCCGACTCACCGTTGGCCAGGGCCAGGTTGGCGAAGGTGCTGAGCACGCAGGGGTGGGGCAGAATTCCCGGCTGGAATTTCCCCAGCACCTCTTCCATCACTTTATTCAGGAATCCTTTCCCAATTTCCACCAGGACGGCGCTGGCGGCTTCCTGCCACTCCCGGATGGGCTCCTGAGAAATTCCCAAAATTTTGGGAAAATTTTGGGAATTTTGGGGAGGTTTAAAGATGTTTTAGGGAGTTTTTTGGGGGATTTTTTGGAATTTTTGGGGAATTCTATGTGAATTTTTGAAGAATTTTTTTGGGATTTTTTGAGAATTTTTTGAGAATCTTTTGAGAATTTTTGGGGAATTTTGGGAGATTTTTGGGAAGTTTAAAGAAGTTTTAGGGAGTTTTTTGGGGGATTTTTTGAAATTTTTTTTGGGAATTCTTTGTGAATTTTTGAAGAATTTTTGGGGATTTTTTGAGAATCTTTTGAGAATTTTTGGGGAATTTTGGGAGATTTTTGGGAAGTTTAAAGAAGTTTTAGGGAGTTTTTGGGGGATTTTTTGGAATTTTTTGAGAATTCTTTGTGAATTTTTGAAGAATTTTTTGGGGATTTTTGAAAATTTTTTCAGAATCTTTTGAGAATTTTTGGGGAATTTTGGGAGATTTTTGGGAAGTTTAAAGAAGTTTTAGGGAGTTTTTTGGGGGATTTTTTGAAATTTTTTGGGAATTCTTTGCGAATTTTTGAAGAATTTTTGGGGATTTTTTGAGAATTTTTTGAAAATTTTTTGAGAATTTTCTGAGAATTTTTGGGGAATTTTGGGGAATTTTTGGGAGGTTTTTTGGAAATTTTAGGATCTTTTTGGGGAATATTTTGGGGGAATTTTTGGGAAATTTTTGAGGGATTTATTTTTTCATTTTGGGGATTTTTTTGGAATTTTTTGAGAATTTTCTGAGAATTTTTGGGGAATTTTTGGGGAATTTTTTGTGAATTTTTTGCAAATTTTCAGGCTTTTATTTTTTGTAATTTTGTGACATTTTATTGAATTTTTTTGTGAATTTTTGGGGAATTTTTTGTGAATTTTTTGCAAATTTTCAGGCTTTTATTTTTTGTAATTTTGTGACATTTTATTGAATTTTTTTGTGAATTTTTGGGGGCATTTTTTGTGAAATTTTTGGGGGCATTTTTAAGGATTTTTGGGAAATTTGGGAATTTTTCATAAATTATTTGGATTTTTTAGAAATTTTTTTGTGAATTTTTTTGCAAATTTTTATTGATTTTTTTTTTTTGTAATTCTGTGAATTTTTGTGACTTTTGCAAATTTTTTTGAGATTTTTTTGCAGAATTTTTTGGGCTTTTTCTAAATTTTGTGAATTTTTGGTGATTTTCTGCAAATTTTTGGGCTTTTCATTTTTTGTAATTTCGCTAATTTTTCATGAATTTGTGGTAAATTTTTTGGGGAGATTCTTGTGAAATTTTTGGGGGCATTTTTGAGGATTTTTGGGGAAATTTTTTTGGGATTTATTTGGATTTTTTAAGGATTTTTTTGGTTGAATTTTTTGTTTGTTTTTTTGTAATTCTGTGAATTTTTGTGACTTTTTTGTGAATTTTTTACAAATTTTTTCTGGAACTTTTTGGCTTTCTTTTTAAATTTTGTGAACTTTTAGGGAATTTCTTGGTGAATTTTCTGCATATTTTTTGCAGAATTTTTTGGCTTTTTCTAATTTTGTGAATTTTTGTGAATTTTTTGAGAATTTTTTGGCTTTTTTAAATTTTGCGAATTTTTAGTAAATTTTTTGCAAATTTTTTGGCTTTTGTTTTTTGTAATTTTGTGAATTTTTTGGGAAGTTTCTTGTGAAACTTTTGGGGGCATTTTTGAGGATTTTTTGGGGTAATTTTTTTGGGATTTATTTGCATTTTTTTTGGGTTAATTTTTTGCTAATTTTTAAAAATTTTTTGTTTGGTTTTTTACCTAATTCTGTGAATTTTTGTGATTTTTTTGCAATATTTATTAACTTTTTGCAGAATATTTTGGCTGTTGGTATTTTTCAGTTTTCTGAATTTTTGGTGACTTTTAAGTGAATCTTCTGCAAATTTTTTTGTGAATGTTTTGCAAATTTTTTGCAGATTGTTTTGCCTTTTTAAAACTTTATGAACTTGTGGTGAAATTTGCAAATTTTTTGAGGAATTTTTTTGAATTTTTTTTTCATTTGAGAATTTTTGGGTGAATTTTTTTGAGATTTTTTAGGAATTTTTGGGGGAATTTTTTGTGAAATTTTCGGGAGACAATTTTGACGATTTTTATGAGAATTCCAGGTGAATTCTTGGGTAAATTTTTTAGAAAATTTATTGGTGAATTTTTTACACATTTTTGGTGAATTTTCTGTTTAGTTTTTTGTTGTTGGTTTGTTGGGGTTTTTTTTGGCAATTCAGTGAATTTTTGGGATTTTTTTGCCGAATTTTTGCCGATTTTTTTGCCGATTTTTGTGCTGAATTTTTTGGGATTTTTTTTTTATTTTGTGATTTTTTTTTTATGAATTTTTTTTAGTTAACAATTTTTGGGGATTTACCTTGGATTTGGTCATTTCCTGCGCTGCCAGCGCCACGACGGCTCCGGCGGCGGCTTTGCCGAGATCCGGGAGGTGATTCCGGATCACGGATTCCATGGAGCGCAGGATCAGAGCCCGGAACGGGTACGGCAGCTGGGGAAAAAAATTTGGGAATTTGGGAATTCAGGATTTGGGAATTTGGGAATTTTTCAGGAATTTTTGGGGAATTTTTCAGGGATTTTCTGAGAATTTTGACCAATTTTTGGGGAATTTTCCAGGAATTTTGATGAATTTTAAGGGAACTTTGGGGAATTTCCTGGGAATTTTTTGGAATTTTGGGGGGAATTTTTTTGAATTTTTTGGGGAATCTTTCGGGAAATTTTGGGGAATTTTCTGGGAATTTTTTGGAATTTTTGGGGGGAAGTTTTGCAGGAATTTTCAGGAAAGTTTTAGGAGGAATTTTTTGGGAATTTGGGGGAATTTTTTGGGATTTGGGAATTCAGGATTTGGGGATTTGGGATTTGGGAATTCAGGATTTGGGAATTTCTGGGATTTGGGGATTTGGGATTCCATGGAGCGCAGGATCAGAGCCCTAAACGGGTACGGCAGCTGGGAGAGGGAAAAAACTGGGAACTTTTGGGATTAGGGAATTCAGGATTTGGGAATTTTGGAATTTGGGATTTTTGGGGAAGTTCTTGGGGAACTTTTTGGGGATTTTCTGAGAATTTTGACGAATTTTGGGGGAATTTTCCAGGAATTTTGATGAATTTTAAGGGAACTTTGGGGAATGTTTTGGAATTTTTGGGGAATTTTTGGGAGAATTTTTTGGGAAATTTTGGGGAATTTTCTGGGAATTTTTGGGGATTTTTTTGGGGGAAGTTTTGTCGGAATTTTCGGGAAAGTTTTAGGAGGAATTTTTGGGGAATTTTGGGGAATTTTTTGGGATTTGGGAATTCAGGAGTTGAGAATTTGGGAATCTGGGAATTTGGGATTCTGGATCACGGATTCCATGGAGGGCAGGATCAGAGCCCGGAACGGGTACGGCAGCTGGGAGAGGAAAAATTTGGGAATTTCTGGGATTTGGGAATTGAGGATGAGGGAAGACGAAATCCTGAGGAGTTTGGTGTCTGCAGGAAGTGGGAAAATGGGAAAAATGGGAAAATGGGAATAATGGGGAAAATGGGAATTCCCAGGAAAATTCCACACCCATCTCTTCCCAAATTCTGGGAATTCAAACCTTTCCCAAACTTCCGAAAATTCCAGGATTTACCAGGAAAATCCCAGCTCCAAACCCTTCCCAAACTCCAGGAATTCCAAATCTCTCCCAAACTTTAGGAATTCCTGGAATTCCCAGGAAAATCCCAGCTCCAAACCCTTCCCAAATTTTGGGAATTCCTGCAATTCCTGGGGAAATTCCAAACCAAACCCTTCCCAAATTCTGGGAATTCTCAGAATTCCCAGGATAATTCCACATCCAAATCTTCCCAAACTCCAGGAATTCCCAGATTTTCCATGAAAATCCCACACCCAAACTCTTCCCAAACTCTGGGAATTCCAAACCTTTCCCAAATTTGGGGAATTTCCGGAATTCCCAGGAAAATTCCACACCAAACTCCTCCCAAACTCCAGGAATTACAAATCTTTCCTGAACTCCAGAAAATTCATGGAATTCCAAGGACAGTTCCACATCCAAATTCTTCCCAAATTCTGGCAATTCCTGGGAAAATTCCAGTTCCAAACCTTTCCCAAACTCTGG
Source organism: Luscinia luscinia (assembly GCA_034336685.1). Taxonomy (NCBI): domain Eukaryota; kingdom Metazoa; phylum Chordata; class Aves; order Passeriformes; family Muscicapidae; genus Luscinia; species Luscinia luscinia. The sequence goes on from JAKWBO010000123.1 coordinate 14,095, forward strand.
GAATTCCAAGTCTTTCCCAAATTCTTTGGAATTCCCAGGAAACTTCCAGCTTCAAACCCTTCCCATATTCCAGGAATTCCCAGAATTACCAAGACAATTCCACATCCAACTCTTCCCAAATTCTGGGAATTCCTGGGAAAACTCCAGTTTCAAACCTTTCCCAAGTTCCAGGAATTCCTGGAATTCCAGGGAAAATCCCAGCTCCAAATCCTTCCCAAACTGTCTGAATTCCTGGAATTCCAAGGAAAATTCCAATTCCAAACCTCCAAATCCTTTCCAAACTCCAGGAATTCCAAACCCTTCCCACATTCCAGGAATTCCAGGGAAAAATTCCACACCCAAAATCTTCAAAAATTTTGGGAATTCGCGGAATTCCCAGGAAAATCTGACATCCAAATCTTCCCAACTTCTGGGAATTCACAGAATTCCCAGGAAAATCCCAGGTCCAACCTTTCCCAAACTCTGGGAATTCCTGCAATTCCAGAGAAAATTCCACATCCAAACTCTTCCCAAATTCTTTGGAATTCCTGGAATTCCCAGGAAAATCCCAGACCAACTCTTCCCAATTATTTTGGGAATTCCCGGTAAAATCGTTGCTCCAAACCCTTCCCAAACTCTGAAAATTCCCAAAATTCCCGGGAATTTTCCCGACCTTGTCGTGCTGCCTCAGGTACTCCCCACAACATTCCAGGATTTCCTCGGGATCGGCGTCTCCCAGGGCACAGAGGGAATTCTGGATTTGCTCCTGAACCTCCGGATCTTTATCCGTGGTCGCGTCCATCAGCGTCGTCGCCAGCCCTGGAATTTTCCAGAATTCCCCAAGATTTTTCCCAAATTTTGGGGGATTTTGTTTTTTCCCCCCTACCCTCCTCCAAAAATTAAAAAAAAAAAAAAAAAATTATTTTTCCTCTCCTGGAATTCCTAGATGAAGCAGGATGGATCCTGCTGGAATTGCCAGGGCATGGATTGAACTGTCCCAAAATTCATTCAAAATTCCCAAAATTTCACTCTAAATTCCTTTAAAATTCCCCTCAAAATTCTCCCAAAATTCCCAAAAAAATCACAAAATTCCCCTAAAATTCCCTTCAAAATTTCCAAAATTTACTCAAAATTCCTTTAAAATCCCCTTAAAATTCCCCTCAAAATTCTCCCAAAATTCCCAAAAAATTCCCAAAATTCCCTTTGAATTCTCTTCAAAATTCCTGAAATTTCCTCAAAATTCCCTCAAAATTACTTTAAAATTGTCCTTAAAATTCCCTTAAAATTTTCCTTGAATTTCCCTCCAAAATTCCTCAAAATTTCCTTAAAATCCCCCTTAAAAGTCCCTCAAAATTCTCTCAAAATTCCCATTCCTGTGGAAAAACTGGACTGGAAATTTGGGGGAAAAAAATGCTGGAATTCCCATTCTTGTGAGAAATCCAGTTTGGAAATTTGGGAAAAATGAAAAAAAAAAAAATCTCTTAAAATTCCCTTTAAAACTCCCATTCCTGTGGGAAAACTGAGTTGGAAATGTGGGGAAAAAAAGCTGGAATTCCCATTTTTGAGGGAAAATCAGGTTGGAAATAGAGGGAAAAAAAGAAAAAAAAAATCACTTAAAATTCCCTCAAAATTCCTCAAATTCCCTTAAAAGTGCCTCAAAATGCCCCCAAATTTCTCTTAAAGTTCCTTTATTTCCCTAAAAATTCCCTTAAATTCCCATTCCAATGGGAAAACCGAGCTGGAAATTTGGAAAAAAAATGCAAAAAAAAAAAAAAGAAATCCTGTAAAATTCCCTCAAAATTCTCTTTCCAATGGGAAAACCAGGTTGGAAAATTGGGACAAAAGGCAGAATTCCCATTTTTCTGGAGTAATCAGTTTGGAAATTCAGGAATTTCAGCTGCACTCACGCCGGATTCGGGATTCCATCATGCTGCGGGTCTCCAGTTTTCCCGGGAAGGGCGGGAGCCCGGAATTCCTTGGAAAAGGGATCTGGAATTCCAGGGAGAGATGGGAGGGAAGGGGCTGATCCAGGTGGGAATTATGAACTGGGAATCTTTGATCCAGGTGGGAATTATTAAATGGAAATGTTCTGATCCCAGTGGACATGAAATGGGAATTCTCTGATCCCACTGGGAATTAACTGGGAATTCTCTAATCCCAGTGGGAATTAACTGGAAATTCTCTGATCCCAGAGGGAATTAAAAGAGAATGCTCTGATCCCACCAGGAATTGAATGGGAATTTCTAATCCAGGTGGGAATTTAGTGGGAATTCTCTGATCCCAGTGGGAATTAAATGGGGAGATCTAATCCCAGTGGGAATTAAAAGGGAAAGGTTTGATCCAGCTGAGAATTAAATGGGAATTCCTTGATCCCACTGGGATTTAAATTGGAATCTCTAATCCAAGTGGGAATTAAATGGGAATTGCTGATCCCAGAGGGAATTTAGTGGGAATTCTCTGATCCCACTGGGAATTAAATGAGAATTTTCTGATTCTACTGGGAATTAAACAGGAATCTCTGACCCAGGTGGGAATTAAATGGGAATCTTTGATTCCACTAGAAATTAAATGGGAATTCTCTGATTTCAGTGGGAATTAAAAGGAATTGTTAATCCAGGTGGGAATTAAATGGGAGGGTTTGATCCAGGTGGGAATTCAGTGGGAATTCTTTGATCCTACTGGGAATTAAATGGGAATCTCTGATCCAGGTGGGAATTAAATGGGAATCTCTGATTCCACTGGGAATTAAAAGAGAATTCTCTGATCCTACTGGGAATTAAACAGGAATTCTCTGATCCCAGTGGGAATTAAAAGGGAATCTCTAATCCCACTGGGAATTAAGTGGGAAAGGTCTGATCCTACTGTGAATTAACTGGGAATTCTCTGATCCCAGTGGGAATTAAAAGGGAATCTCTAATCCCACTGGGAATTCAGTGGGAATCTTTGATCCAGGTGGGAAATAAAAGGGGAATCTTTGCTTTCACTGGAAATTAAAAGAGAATGCTCTGATCCCACTGGGAATTCAATGGGAATTTCTAATCCAGGTGGGAATTTAGTGGGAATTCTCTGATCTCAGTCGGAATTAACTGGGAATCTCTGATCCCAATCTGAATTAAATGGGGATATCTAATCCCACCAGGAATTAAATGGGAATCTCTGATCCAGGTGGGAATTTAGTGGGAATTCTCTGATCCCAGTGGGAATTAAATGGGGATATCTAATCCTAGTGGGAATTAAAAGGGCAAGGTTTGATCCAGGTGGGAATTTAATGGGAATTCTCTGATCCCAATGTAAATTAAATGGGGAGATCTAATCCAGGTGGGAACTGAGTAGGAAGAATTTGATCCCAGTGGGAATTAAGTGGGAAATCTCTGACCCAGGTGGGTATTAAATGGGAATCTTTGATTCCACTAGAAATTAAAAGAGAATGCTCTGATCTCACTGGGAATTAAATGGGAATTCTTTGATCCTACTGGGAATTAAATGGGAATATTTGATCCAGGTGGGAATTAACATGGAGGGTCTGATCCAGGTGGGAATGGAGAGGGAAGGGTGGGAATTAATTGGGAATTCTCTGATCCCACCAGGAATTCAAGGGGAATTCAGGCCAGAAATCCCAGTCCTGGTGGGAATTCTGAGCAGAGCCAGTCCAGGAAAAACTCGGGAATTCCGGGAGCTTCCATGGGGATCCGTCCTTATCCCGGGATTCCTGCTCCTCCCAGGGCTCCTGAAATGGGAAAAACCCTTTAATCCCCTCCCAAAAATTCCCAGGAATTCCAATCTTATTTTTTTTATTTTCCCCCATCCCTTCTGGAATTTCATTCCTGGTTTTTTTCCCTCTCTGGAATTCCAATCCCATTTTTTTTCCCCCCTCTGGAATTCCAATTCCTGATTTTTCCTCCCCTCTGCAATTCCAATCCCTGTTTTTTTTCCCTCTCTAGAATTCCAATCCTGGTTTTTCTCCCCCTCTGGAATTCCAATCCCAGTTTTTCCCCCCCTCTGGAATTCCACCTCCAGTGTCTCATTAATCCAAGGCTGAGCTCCAGGGCCTTGTCCCAAATATTTGTCACTAAAATAAAAAATTAAAAAAAAAAGGGAGAGGAGGGAATTTCTGTTTTATTTTTATTTTTTTTATTATTTTTTCCCAGGCCATGGAAAAGCCGGGAATGAAAATCCTAGGATCTGGGAGAGAGGGGGAAAAAAAATTGGGAATTTACAGGAAAAAAAAAACCAAAAAAACCACAAACCCTCATCCCGGGGATGACATTCCAGACTTTTCCAGGATCGTTGATTCCCTGTCCTTGTCCGAGGACATTCCCGGGCCGGGAGCCTCGCTCGGGAATTTGGGAAAAGATTCCCAAAGAATTCCGTCGGGAATTTGGGATTCCCACCCTGGGGCGGGGAGGATCGCGATCCTCAAAATTCCCATTCCCGGGGGAGTCCCGAATCCTTAAAATTCCCACTCCCGGAGGGTCCCGACGCTCAGAATTCCCAAATCTGGGGGTTTTATCCCAAATTTTGGATTCCCACGGGGGGGGAGGGATGGGAAAATCCTGGGATGAGAAAAACGGGAAAATCCCGGAGGGGAGGGGGAGGGGAGGACACGCCTGAGGCAGGTGAGGGGTCCCGGAATGGGCTCCGAGGCTTCATCCCAAATTTTGGGAATGTTCCCGGTGGGAATTTTGAGAAAAGGAGGGACAGGGAGGTCCTTGGAGGGGGGGGGGAGGGGTAGGGGAGGTCCCACCCAGACCTCGGAGTTTCTCGGGAACCTCCCGCCTCAGCCTCATCGTCCTGCATCCCAAACATTCCCAAATATTCCCAAATATTCCTAAATATTCCCCAAAATCCGTTTCCCCCTTCCCGCACTCACCGGGACGCGCCCGGCGCCGCTTCCGGGTGCGGAGGCCACGCCCCTTTGGCCACGCCCACGAAACTGACGAGGACACGCCCATGAAACCGACGTGGTCACGCCCCGTGTTCTGATTGGCTGTGCCGGAAAAGGGGCGGGCCTGAGAGCTCAGTGCCGCTGGCGCCCCCTGGTGGCGCGGGAGGAAAACGGCGCCCGTGTCACCCGAATGTCCCAAAATGTCCCAAAAATGTCCCCAAAATCGGCCTCGATGTCCCCAAATTCCTCAAAGTCACCAAATTCGGCTCCAGTGTCCTCAAATTCCCCCGATATCCCTGAATTTGGCCCCAATGTCCCCAAATTCTGCCTCAGTGTCCCCAAATCCCCTCCTGATGTCCCCAAATGTCCCCAAATTTGGCCCCAGTGTCCTCAAATGTCCCCAAATTCCCCAATGTCCCCAAATCCCCTCAGTGTCCCCAAATTCTGACCCAAATCCCCAAAACTGGCCCCAGATGTCCCCAAATTCTGCCCCAATGTCCCAGAATTCCCTCAGATGTCCCCAAATCCCTCCCAATGTCCCCAAATTCAGCCAAAACATCCCAAAATCCTCCAAAATGTCCCCACATTCTGTCCCCAAATCCCCTCCCGATGTCCCCAAATTCCCCCAAATCCTAGTCCCAAAATCCCCTCATTGACCCCCAAATGTCCCCAAATTCTCCCAAAATCCCCAAATTCTGTCCCAGTGTCCCCAAAATCGGCCCCAGTGTCCCCAAATTCCCTCAAATGTCCCAAACATCCCCAAAATCGGCCTCGATGTCCCCCAAATGTCCCCAAATCCCCTCAATGTCCCCAGATCCCCCCGATGATGTCCCCAAATGTCCCACACCAGATTTAGAGTCCAATTCTTTTATTTCCTGTTGGGGGAGGGGACAGGCGGGACCACCGCGGTGACCTTGGGGACATTCACAGCTGGCATTGTCACCATGGTGACCTTGGGGACACCACAGCCCTCGATGGCCCTTTGGGGACACCTTGGTGTCCTTGTGGTGGCTCCCTGGGGACATTCCAGTGGCCTTTTGGTGTCACATGTCACCAGAGCAGCTCCTTGGGGACATCATCCCATTGTCACCATCCTGGTGACCCTTGGGGACATCCCATTGTCACCATCCTGGTGACCCTTGGGGACATCTCATTGTCACCATGGTGGCTTCTTGGGGACATCCCATTGTCACCATGGTGGCTTTTTGGAGACATCCCATTGTCACCGTGGTGGCTTTTTGGGGACATCCCATTGTCACCATGATGGTTTTTGGGGACACCACTCCATTGTCACCATGGTGGATCTCTGGGGACATCCCAGTGTCATTGTCACCAATGGGGACATCCCATGGTCACCAAAATGGCTTTTTGGGGACATCCCATTGTCATCATGATGGTTTTCGGGGACACTGTCCCATTGTCACCACGGTGGCTCCTCAAGGACATCCCATTGTCACCACGGTGGCTTCCTGGGACATCCCAGTGTCACCAAAATGGCTTCTTGGGGACACTCTGTTGTCACCATGAAGGTTTTTGGGGACACATCCCATTGTCACCATGGTGGCTCCTCAAGGACACTCCATTGTCACCATGATGGTTTTTGGGGACATCCCATTGTCACCATGGTGGCCCCTCAAGAACACTCCAGTGTCACCAAGATGGCTTCTTAGGGACACTCCATTGTCACTGTGGTGACCCTTGGGGACATCCCAGTGTCACTGTCACCACGGTGGTTTTTTGGGGACACCCCATTGTGACCAAGATGGACCCTTGAGGACATCCCATTGTCACTGTGGTGGCTTTTTGGGGACAACCCATTGTGACCGTGGTGGCTCCTCAAGGACACTCCATTGTCACCAAGATGGCTTTTTGGGGACACTCTATTGTCACCATGGTGGCTTTTTAGGGACATCCCATTGTCACTAAAATGGGTTTTTGGGGACACTCTATTTTCACCACGATGGACCCTTGGGGACACCCCAGTGTCACTGCAGTGACTTTTTGGTGACATTTCCTCATTGTCACCACTATGGTCACCCTTGGGGACATCCCATTGTCACCATGGTGGCCCCTCAAGGACACTCCAGTGTCACCAAGACGGCTTCTTGGGGACACTCCACTGTCACTGTGGTGACCCTTGGGGACATCCCAGTGTCACAGGGACATGTCCTGTCCTCAAGGACATTTTATTGTCACTATGGTGGCTGCTTGGGGACACTCCATTGTCACCGTAGTGGCTTCTTGGGGACATCCCAGTGCCACCAAAATGGCTCCTTGGGGACACCATCCTATTGTCACCACGGTGGCTTCTTGGGGACATCCCATTGTCACCACGGTGGCTCCTCAAGAACACTCCATTGTCACCACGGTGGCTTTTTTGGGGACATCCTGTTGTCACCAAGACGGCTTCTTGGGGACACTCCGTTGTCACTGTGGTGACCCTTGGGGACATCCCAGTGTCACTGTCACCACGGTGGCTTTTGGGGACACCCCATTGTCACCATGGTGGCTCCTCAAGGACACTCCAGTGTCACCAAAATGGCTTTTGGGGACATCCCATTGTCACTATGGTGACATTTTGGGGACACTCCATTGTCACCATGGTGGCTCCTCAAGGACACTCCATTGTCACCAAGATGGCTCTTTGGGGACACTCTATTGTCACCATGGTGGCTTTTTGGGGACACCTCATTATCACCATGATGGTTTTTGGGGACACCATCCCAGTGTCACCAGGGTGGCTTTCTGAGGACATTCCAGTGTCATTATCACCAAGATGGACCCTTGGGGACATTTCATTGTCACCGTGGTGGCTTTTTTGGGGACATCACCCCATTGTCACTAAAATGAGTTTTTGGGGCCACCCTGGTGTCCCCTCAAAGGCTCCTAGTGCTGTTCTGGTGCCACCTCGGTGTCACCTCCCTGTCCCTGTCCCTGTCCCCTCCTGCTCCCCATCCAGCTGTGCCAGCTGCTGCTCCAGCTCCTGGGGAATTGTCACCTCCAGCAGATTCTCCATCCCGGCCTCGGGCTCGTCCCCGATCAGCACCTGATGGCATTCCCAAAAAAAAAAAAAACCCAAAAAAAATTTTGGAATGGGGCCTTGAAATTCATGGGATCTCCATGCCAGAACTCCTGGAATCTCAATCCCAAAATTCCCAGACACCCAAAATCCCCAGAATCCCTATCCCAGAATTCCCAGGATCCCCAAATTCCTGGAACCTCCACCCCAGAATTCCCAAAATTCCCAAAATTCCCAGGATCCCAAAATCCCTGGGATTCCCATCCTGAAATTCATAGGATTCCAAATTCCCAAAATCCCTGGGATCCCTATCCCAAAACCTCTGAGATTCTCATCCCAAAACTCCCAGAATCCTGGAATATCCTGGGATCCCCATCCTGGAATTCCCAAAATTCCCAAAATTCCCAAAATTCCCGGATTTCCCTCTCACCTGGATCACGTTCTCGCAGGCTCTGAGCACCTGGGGCTCCTTTTCCCACCTGTGCAGCTCCCTCAGCACCAGGTAACAACCCTGGGATCTCACCTGGGCACGCCCAGCCTTGGTGGCCGTCCAGCTTTTTGGGGGGAAAACCAAAAATTTGGGAATTTTGGGGATTTTTGGGGTGGTTGGAAACCCCAAAATTCCTTGAAAAACCAAAAAAAAAAAAAAAAACAAAAAAAACCAAAAACCAACCACCAAAAAAACTCAGCAACTTCAAAAATTCCCCTCAGAAACCCCAAAATTTGTCAAGGAATCCCAAAAATTTGTCATGGAACCCCCAAAAATATCTTCAAGGAATCCCAAAAATTTCGCCAGGAACCCCAAAATTTTTCATGGAACGACAAAAATTCTTCAAGGAATCAAAAAAATCTATCAATAAGCCCAAAGAATTTATCAAGGAACCCAAAAAAATCTTTCAAGAAGCCAAAAATCCTCAAGAAATCTCCAAAATTTCTCAAGAAACCCCAAAAATTCTGCAAGGAATCCCCAAAATTCCTCAAGGAGTCAAAAATTTCTCAAGGAACCCCCAAAATTCTTCAATGAACCCCAAAATTAAACAAGAAACCCAAAAATTCCTCAAAAACCCCCAAAAATTCCTTTAAAATCCCCAAAAATTTCAGAGGAACCCCCAAAATTTTCTCCCAGAACGCCCAAAAATCCACAAGAAACCCCAAAAAATTCCTGAAAAAACTCCAAAATTCTTGCCACAGCTTCCAAAACTCCTCAAGAAACCAAAAAATTTTTCATGGAACCCCAAAAAATCCTCCCAGGATTCTCAAAATTTCTCACAGGATCCCCAAAAATTCTCAAAGAAACCCAAAAATTCCTCAAAAAACCCCAAAATTCCTCCCTGAATCCCAAAAATTCCTCATGGGATGCCTGAAAATTTTGAAAAACCCCAAAAATTTCTCCCAGAAACCCCAAAATTTCTTCTTGGAACCCGAAAATTCCTTCTTGAGTCCCTCAAGTCCTTTTCAAATTCCCAAAATTCCTTCCTGAGCCCCAAAAATTTCTCAAAAAATCCCAAAATTCTCTCTAAACCCCAAAGTTATTCTCAGAAACCCCAAAATTCCTTCTCGGAACCCCAAAATTTTTTTCTGAACCTCAAAATTCCTCCTTGAATCCCAAAATCCCTCCCAGAAACACCAAAAATTTGTCCTGAACCCCAAAATTCTTTCTTGAATCTCTCAAGTCGTTTTCAAATTCCCAAAATTTCTTCCTGAGCCCCAAAAATTTCTCAAAAAAACCCCAAAATTCCTCCTGGAAACCTCAAATTCCTTCCTAACTTCCTTCAGACCTCATCAAATTGGCAAAACTCCTTCCTGAAACCCCAAAATTTTTTTTTGAACCTCAAAATTCTACCTGAAAAATTCAAAATTCCTTCTTGAATCCTTCAAGTTCTCATCAAATTCCCAAAATTCCTCCCAAAAACCCCAAAATTCCTTCCTGAGCCCCAAAATTCCTTCTTGAATCTCTCAAGTCGTTTTCAAATTCCCAAAATTTCTTCCTGAGCCCCAAAAATTTCTCAAAAAAACCCCAAATTCCTTCCTAACTTCCTTCAGACCTCATCAAATTGGCAAAATTCTTCCCAGGAACTCCAAAATTTCTTCTTGGAACCCCAAAATTTCTTCCCAGAACCCCAAAAATTCCTCTCTAAATGCCAAAATTCCTTCTTGAATTCCTCAAGTCCTCATGAATTTCCCAAAAATCCTCCTGGAAACCCCAAAATTCCTTCCTGACTTCCTCCAGATCTCATCAAATTCCCAAAATTCCTCCTGAAACCCCAAAATTTTTTTTCTGAACCTCAAAATTCCTCCTTGAATCCCAAAATTCTTCCCAAAAACACCAAAAAATTCCCTCCTGAACCCCAAAATTCCTTCTTGAACCCATCAAATCCTCATCAAATTTCCAAAATTCCTCCCAGAAACCCCAAAATTCCTTCCTGAACCCCAAAATTCCTCCTGGATACCCCAAAATTCCTTCCTGACTTCCCCCAGATCTCATCAAATTCCTAAAATTCCTCCTGAAACCCCAAAATTTTTTTTCTGAACCTCAAATTCCTCCCAGAATCCTAAAATTCTTCCCAAAAACACCAAAAAATTCCCTCCTGAACCCCAAAATTCCTTCTTGAACCCATCAAGTCCTCATCAAATTTCCAAAATTCCTCCCAGAAACCCCAAAATTCCTTCCTGAACCCCAAAATTCTTTCTTGAATCTCTCAAGTCGTTTTCAAATTCCCAAAATTTCTTCCTGAGCCCCAAAAATTTCTCAAAAAAACCCCAAATTCCTTCCTAACTTCCTTCAGACCTCATCAAATTGGCAAAATTCTTCCCAGAAACCCCAAAATTTCGTCTTGGAACCCCAAAATTTCTTCCCAAAACCCCAAAAATTCCTCTCTAAATGCCAAAATTCCTTCTTGAATTCCTCAAGTCCTCATGAATTTCCCAAAATTCCTCCTGGAAACCCCAAAATTCCTTCCTGACTTCCTCCAGATCTCATCAAATTCCCAAAATTCTTCCTGAAACCTCCAATTTTTTTTCTGAACCTCAAAATTCCTCCTTGAATCTCAAAATTCTTTCCAAAAACACCAAAAATTCCCTCCTGAACCCCAAAATTCCTTCTTGAACCCATCAAATCCTCATCAAATTTCCAAAATTCCTCCCAGAAACCCCAAAATTCCTTCCTGAACCCCAAAATTCCTCCTGGATACCCCAAAATTCCTTCCTGACTTCCCCCAGATCTCATCAAATTCCTAAAATTCCTCCTGAAACCCCAAAATTTTTTTTCTGAACCTCAAATTCCTCCCAGAATCCTAAAATTCTTCCCAAAAACACCAAAAATTCCTCCTGAACCCCAAAATTCCTTCTTGAACCCATCAAATCCTCATCAAATTTCCAAAATTCCTCCCAGAAACCCCAAAATTCCTTCCTGAACCCCAAAATTCTTTCTTGAATCTCTCAAGTCGTTTTCAAATTCCCAAAATTTCTTCCTGAGCCCCAAAAATTTCTCAAAAAAACCCCAAATTCCTTCCTAACTTCCTTCAGACCTCATCAAATTGGCAAAATTCTTCCCAGAAACCCCAAAATTTCGTCTTGGAACCCCAAAAATTTCTTCCCAGAACCCCAAAAATTCCTCTCTAAATGCCAAAATTCCTTCTTGAATTCCTCAAGTCCTCATGAATTTCCCAAAATTCCTCCTGAAAGCCCCAAAATTCCTTCCTGACTTCCTCCAGATCTCATCAAATTCCCAAAATTCTTCCTGAAACCCCCAAATTTTTTTTTCTGAACCTCAAAATTCCTCCTTGAATCCCAAAATTCTTCCCAAAACCACCAAAAAATTCCCTCCTGAACCCCAAAATTCCTTCTTGAACCCATCAAATCCTCATCAAATTTCCAAAATTCCTCCCAGAAACCCCAAAAATTCCTCCCAGAACCCCAAAATTTCTTCTTGGAACCCCAAAATTCCTTCCTGACTTCCTCCAGATCTCATCAAATTCCTAAAATTCCTCCTGAAACCCCAAAATTTTTTTTCTGAACCTCAAATTCCTCCCAGAATCCTAAAATTCTTCCCAAAAACACCAAAAAATTCCCTCCTGAACCCCAAAATTCCTTCTTGAACCCATCAAGTCCTCATCAAATTTCCAAAATCCCTCCCAGAAACCCCAAAATTCCTTCCTGAACCCCAAAATTCCTCCTGGAAACCCCAAAATTCCTTCCTGACTTCCTCCAGATCTCATCAAATTCCCAAAATTCTTCCTGAAACCCCAAAATTTTTTTTCTGAACCTCAAAATTCCTCCTTGAATCCCAAAATTCCTCCCAGAAACCCCAAAAATTCCTCCCAAAACCCCCCAAAATTCCTTCCTGGCTTCCCCCAGACCTCCCCAAACTCCCCAAATTCCCCCAAAATTCCCCAATTTCCCACCAGCAGCAGCGTTTCCAGCAGCATTTTCCGGATTTCGGGCTCCTCCTCCCTCTGGTGCTCGGGGGGCAGGAACTGCAGATCCACAGGCAGCTCTGGGGTGGGGAAAAAAACAACTCTGGAATTCCCAAAAATTCCCAAAATCCCTGGGATTCCCATCCCAAAATTACTGGGATCCACATCCCGAAATTCCAAAATCCCTGGGATTAAAAAAATCCCTGGGATTCCCATCCCAAAATTCCCAGGATCCCAAAATTCCAGGAACCCCATCCCAAAATGCCTCACAACCTAAAATTCCCAAAATCTCTGGGATCCCCATCCCAAAATCTCTGGGATCTCCATCCTCAAATCCCCAAAATTCCCAAAATTTCTGGGGTCCCCATCCCAAAATTCCCAAAATCCCTGAGATCCTCATCCCAAAATCCCAGGATCCCAAAATCTCCAGAATTCCCATCCCAAAATCTCCAGAATTCCCATCCCAAAATTCCCAGGATCTCCATCCCAAAAATCCCTAGAACTGGGATCCTCATCCCAAAATTACTAAAATTTGGATCCTCATCCCAAAATTCCCAAAATCTCTAGGATCCCCATCCTGGAATTCCTGGGGATTCCCCACCCCAAAATTCCTGGGATGCCCATCCCAAAATTCCCAAAATTCTGAAGATTCCCATCCCAAAATTCCTAAAATTAGGATCCTCATCCCAAAATTCCCATAATTCCCAAAATTCCCAGGATCCCCATCTCACAATTCCTAAAATTTGGTTCCTCATCCCAAAATTCCCAAAATTCTGAGGATCCCCATCCCAAAATTCCCAAAATTCCAGAGATCCCCATCCTAAAATTCCCAAAATTCCAGGAATCCCCATCCCAAAATTCTGGGGATCCCCATCCTAAAATTCCCAAAATTCTGGGGATCCCCATCCTAAAATTCCCAAAATTCGTGGGATTGTCATTGCAAAATTCCCAAAATTTCCCATCCCAAAATACCCAAAATTCCAGGAATCCCCATGCCAAAATTCCCAAAATTCCGAGGATCCCAAAATTCCCAAAATTCTCAAGGATCCCCATCCTGGATTTCCTGGGGATTCCCCACCCCAAAATTCCCAAAATTCCCCAAATTCCCAAAATCCCCATCCCCAAACTTTTGAAATCCCCATTCTCAAAATTCCCCAAATTCCAGGATCCTTATCCCAAAATTCCCAAAATTCCAGGATCCCCATCCCAAAATCCCTGGAATTCCAAAATTCCAGGAATCTCTAAATTTCCCACATGCCAAAATTCCCAAAACTCCAACGTCCCCATCCCAAAATTTCCAAAATTCCTGGGAATCCCCATCCCAAAATTCGAGGATCCTCATCCCAAAATTCCCAAAATCCACATCATAAAATTCCCGGGATCCCCATCTCAAAATTCCCAAAATTCCCAGGATCCTCATCCCAAAATTCCCAAAATTCCCAAAATCCCCATCCCAAAATTCCCAAAATTCCTCGATCCTCATCCCAAAATTCCCAAAATTCCCAAAATTCCTCGATCCTCATCCCAAAATTCCCAAAATTCTGGGAATCCCAATCCCAAAATTCCCAAAATTCCGGGGATCCCCATCCCAAAATTCCCAAAATCCCCATCCCAAAATTCCCAAAATTCCCAAAATCCCCATCCCAAAATTCCCAAAATCCCCATCCCAAAATTCCCAAAATCCCCATCCCAAAATTCCCAAAATTCCCAAAATTCCCAAAATCCCCATCCCAAAATTCCCAAAATTCCCAAAATTCCCAAAGTCCCCATCCCAAAATTCCCAAAATCCCCAACATCCCCATCCCAAAATTCCCCAAAATTTGGGATTTTTGTTTCTCACGTTCCATCTCCTGCTCCTCCAGCTCCTCGCTCCCGGCCAGCGGCAGCAGTAGCGCCGGCAGCGCCTCCACCCAAAACCCCCATCCCAAAATTCCCAAAATTCCGAGGATCCCCATCCCAAAATTCCCAAAATTCTGAGGATTCCCATCCCAAAATTCCTCGATCCTCATCCCAAAATTCCCAAAATCTCAAGGATCCCCATCCTGGATTTCCTGGGGATTCCCCACCCAAAATTCCCAAAATCCCCATCCCCAAATTTTTGAAATCCCCATTCTCAAAATTCCCAAAATTCCTGGATCCTTATCCCAAAATTCCCAAAATTCCAGGATCCCCATCCCAAAATCCCTGGAATTCCAAAATTCCAGGAATCTCTAAATTCCCCACATGCCAAAATTCCCAAAACTCCAACGTCCCCATCCCAAAATTTCCAAAATTTCTGGGAATCCCCATCCCAAAATTCCAAGGATCCCCATCCCAAAATTCCCAAAATTCTGGGAATCCCCATCCCAAAATTCCAAGGATCCCCATCCCAAAATTCCTCGATCCTCATCCCAAAATTCCCAAAATTCTGGGAATCCCCATCCCAAAATCCCAAAATTCTGGGAATCCCCATCCCAAAATTCCCAAAATTCCGAGGATCCCCATCCCAAAATTCCCAAAATTCCCAAAATCCACATCCCAAAATTCCCAAAATTTGGGATTTTTTGTTTCTCACGCTCCATCTCCTGCTCCTCCAGCTCCTCGCTCCCGGCCAGCGGCAGCAGCAGCGCCGGCAGCGCCCTCCACCCAAAAATCCCCATCCCAAAATTCCCAAAATTCCCAAAATCCCCATCCCAAAATTCCCAAAATCCCCATCCCAAAATTCCCCAAAATTTGAGATTTTTGTTTCTCACGCTCCATCTCCTGCTCCTCCAGCTCCTCGCTCCCGGCCAGCGGCAGCAGCAGCGCCGGCAGCACCTCCACCCAAAATCCCCATCCCAAAATTACCAAAATCCCCATCCCAAAATTCCCAAAATCCCCAACATCCCCATCCCAAAATTCCCCAAAATTTGGGATTTTTGTTTCTCACGCTCCATCTCCTGCTCCTCCAGCTCCTCGCTCCCGGCCAGCGGCAGCAGCAGCGCCGGCAGCGCCTCCACCTCTGCCCCCAGCAGCCACTCGTGGTGCTCTGGGGACAAAATTTTTTGGGGAAAAAAAAAAATTAATTTGGGAATTCTGAGAAAATTCGGGAATTTTGGGAAAATTCGGGAATTCCATCCCGATTTCACCTCGTTTGGATGAAGTGGGAAGAGATTTTCCCCGAGTTTTCAGAGGTTTTGGGGATTTTTTTCTTTTTTTTTTTTTGGGAGGTCTTTATTTTTATTTTTAATTTTATGTTTATTTTTATTTTTATTTTTATTTTATTTATTTATGGTTACCATGCTGGAAGCAGCAGTTCCTGATGGCTCCCACCACTCCTCTGTTTTTATTTTTTTTATTTTATTTTATTTTATTTTATTTTATTTTATTTTATTTTATTTTATTTTATTTTATTTTATTTTATTTTATTTTATTTATTTATGGTTACCATGCTGGAAGCAGCAGTTCCTGATGGCTCCCACCACTCCTCTCCTCAGCTGGGCCGAGTGCGGCCACCGAACCCGCGCCAGCAGCGCCCGCAGCACCCGCCTGCCATTAAATACAAAATAATAAAAAATAAAAATAAACCACAGTTAACAACCTCCAATTGCAATTCTATATTCCAATATTTTATGTCCCAATATTTTATGTCCCAATATTTTATGTCCCAATATCCCATATCCCAATATCCCAATATCCCATATCCCAATATCCACTGCACCAGCGCCAGCAGCGCCCGCAGCACCCGCCTGCCATTAAATACAAAATAAAAATAAACCACAATTAACAACCACAATTGCAATTCTACATCCCAATATTCCAATATTCCATATCCCAATATTCCATATCCCAATATCCCATATCCCCATATCCACTGCACCAGCGCCAGCAGCGCCCGCAGCACCCGCCCTGGAATTAAATAAAAAATAATAAAAAATAAAAATAAGCCACAATTAACAACCTCCAATTCCATATCCCAATATCCCAATATTCCATATTCCATATCCCAATATTCCATGTTCCAATATCCCAATATTCCATATCCCATATCCCAATATTCCATGTTCCAATATCCCAATATTCCATGTTCCAATATTCCAATATTCCATATCCCATATCCCAATATCCCATGTTCCAATATTCCAATATTCCATATCCCAATAGTCCATTTCCCAATATTCCATATTCCATAGCCCAAAAGTCCATATCCCCAATATAAAATTAAAATAAACCACAATTAACGGCTTCAACTACAACAACCATGATTAACAACTTCTAATTGCAATTCCCTATCCCAATATCCCAATATCCCATATCCCAATATCCCAATATCCCAATATCCCAATATTCCATAGTCCAATATCCCAATATCCCATATCTCATATCCCAATATTCCATATCCCAATATTCCAATATTCCAATATTCCATGTCCCAATATCCCAATATCCCAATATTCCATGTTCCAATATTCCAATATTCCACGTCCCAATATCCCATATCCCATATCCCATATCCCAATATCCCAATATCCCAATATCCCATATCCCAATGTCCCAATATTCCATGTCCCAATATTCCATGTCCCAATATCCCAATATTCCATATTCCATATCCCAATATTCCACGTCCCAATATCCCAATATCCGGTGCAGCAGCACCCACACCACCCGCCTGCAATTAACAAATAAACCACAATTAACAAATTCCAATTGCAATTCCATATTCCAATATTCCAATATTCCCACATTCCAATATTCCAGTATTCCAATATTCCCACATTCCAATATTCCATATTCCAGTATTCCACATTCCAATATTCCAGTATTCCAATATTACCATATTCCAATATCCCAATATCCCAATATTCCATATCCCACTATCCAAATATTCCAATATCCCAATATTCAAATAGTACCACATTCCAATATTCCAATATCCCAATATTTCACATTCCAATATTCAAATATCCCAGTATTCCAATATTTCAATATTCCATATACCAATATTCCCATATTCCCATGTTCCAATATTCAAATATCCCAATATTCCAATATTTCACATTCCAATACTCCAATATTCCGATACTCCAATATCCAATATCCCATATTCCAGTATCCCAACATTTCTATATTCCAATATTCCCACATTCCAATATTCTCACATTCCAATATTCCCATATTCAAATATTCCCATATTTCATACTTAAATATTCCAATATCCCAATATTCCACATTCCTATATTCCCATATTCCAATATTCTATATTCCACATTCCAATATCCCAATACGCCATATTCCAACATTCCAATAGCCCAATGTCCCAATATCCCCATATCCCAATATCCCCATATTCCCATATCGCAATATCCCGATATCCCAATATCCCAATATCCCGATACCCCAATATCCCATATCGCGATATCCCACGCTCACCCGGACGGCTCCAGCAGCGCTCGCCGCCCCTCCCCGGCCCGGCTCAGGTTGCAGAGCAGCGCCCCGAGCTCCTCCGGCGGCCGCTCCGCGCTCAGCGCCCGCAGCAGCGGCTCCGCCCCGGCCCCCAGCGCCGCCGCAACCCGCGGGGCCGCCTCCGCGCGGCGGCACAAATTCGCCAGCACGCCGCAGGCGGCTCCGGAACTGGGCAGAAGAGACAGAAAGGACGGCAAAGCAGCGAGGAGCGGCTCCAGCGCGGCGCGCTCGGAGCTGGCGTTCACCAGCGCCGACAACGCGGGGCGCGCTCCACGCGAGGCCGAGGCGGCCATGGCGGACAAGGCCGCTAAGGCCGCGGGGTTTGAGGCGAGCAGAGCCCGGCCCGAAGCGCTGCCCGACAGCGCCAGAGCGGCTTCGGCTGCTGCGGGAGCGGCGGGGGAGGACGGAGAGAGCAGCGCCGTGAGTTCCGACAGCGCCATAGCGGCAGCGGCATCGTTGTTCGCCTCCTTCATCGGCTCCTCCATCGCCGCTGCCATGGGGAGGCTGATGGGGTTTCAGCCAATCAGCGCCGTGGATACTGCGATGCCAGGCGAATGAGCCAATAGGATGCGGGGATGCTGGGGGAATCTGGCATTATGGGAAGGTGAAACTGTACGGAAAAATGCTGTACGGCCCCAGTAATGGCGGCCTGCGGGGCTCACCCGCTGTTGTCAGCGCCTACGCGGCCACGTCGCTTAGCAACCGTGTGATTGACAGTTCCAACAGCCAATCAGAGAGGAGAAAACACAGGCGGGCTAAAGAGAAAGCGGAAAAATGTGGCGAAAGGGATTATGGGAAGGCAGAGCCGTACGGAAAAACGCAATGCGCGTCCTCAGTGTGTGCCGCCATTGCTGCGACTAACATGGCGGCGTTGCTTGGCAACAGAGTTGATTGACATCTCAGCCAGCCAATCAGCGAGGAGAAAACAGAGAGGCGGCGCCGCTCAGCCAATGAAAAGCCGAAATAGCCGGAAAGGGGCGGGACGTGCGGGTGTTTGTATGGAAAGAAGCGAAAGCGCCTCGGAGCTGCCGGGACCGTGATCATCGGAATTAATTATCGGGATTATCAGGATTATCGCGATCGAGGAGACCTCCGGGTTTCGCCGGGAATGTTCCACGGCATCGCCGGCCCGGCCGGGATGGGCGGTGAGAATTGTCGGGATGGGATCGTCGGGATAATCGCGGTATTGCCGGTGTTGCCATCGTTTTTTAACCCTTTCCTTCCTCCCACGGCAGCGCCCGGGAATAAACCGGAGCTTTATGAGGTGAGTGCGGCTCGGGAATGTTCGGAAATAGTCGGGAAAGTCCGGAAATATCGGGAAATGACCGGGAAAATCCGGAAATGTCCGAAAATCGCTGGGAAGGTCCGGGGATAGCCGGAAATTGCCGAAGATGTCCGGAAGTAGCCGAAGAGATCCCGAACTAGCCGAAGATTTCGGGAAATGGCCGAAGGTTTCCGGAAATGGCCGAAGATATCCGGAAGTAGCCGGAAATGTCCGAAAATGACCCTTGGAATAACTGGGAATTTGGAATTTTGGGAATTTTTTGGAGAATTTTTGGGAATTTTGTCTCTGTTGTCCCCACAGGAGGTGAAGCTCTACAAGAACGCCCGGGAACGGGAGAAGTGAGTGAGGGAATTTTGGGAATTTTGGGAATTTTGGGGAATTATGGGATGGGGATGGAGGAGTTTGGGGTTTAATCCCAGTTTGTCCCAGTTCATCCCAGTCCCTCCCAGTCTATCTGAATCCATCCCAGTTAATCCCAGTCTATCCCAGTCCATCCCAGTCCCTGCCAGTCCATCCCAATTCCATCCCAGTTAATCCCAGTCAATCCCACTCTCCCATTAACCCCTCCCAGTCCCTCCCAGTATATCCCAGTTCATCCTAATCCCCTCCCAGTCCCTCCTAGTCCATCCCAGTCCCTCCCAATCTCATCCCAGTTAATCCCAGTCCCTCCTAATACCCCATTATCCTCTCCCAGTCCCTTCCAGTATCCCATTCCAGTCACTCCCAATGTCATCCCAGTTCCAGCCCAGTTAATCCCAGTCTCCCTTATCCCATTCCAGTCCTTCCCAGTCCCTTCCAATCTCATCCCAGTCCCCCCAGTGTCTCCCAATCCCCCCAATCCCATCCCAGTCCTGCCCAGTCCATCCCAGACCTTCCCAGTCACTCCCAATCCCTCCCAGTCCACCCTAATCCCCTCCCAGTCCATCCCAGTTCCTTCCCAATCCCATCCCAGTCCACCCCAGTCCCATCCCAGTATCCCATTATCCCCTGCCAATTCCATCCCAGTCCCTCCCCATTGATCCCAGTCCATCCCAGTCTCTCATTAACTCCTCCCAGTCCATCGCAGTCTCCCATTATCCCCTCCCAGTTAATCCCAGTATGTCCCAGTATATCCTAATCCTCTCCCAGTCCACCCCAGTCCCTCCCAGTCCCATTCCAGTCCATCCCAGTCTCCAATTAAACCCTCCCAGTCCCTCCCAGTATATCCCGGTATCCCATTCCAGTCCATCTGAGTCCCATCTCAGTCTCTCCCAGTCCATCCGAATTCCATCCCAGTTAATCCCAATCAATCCCACTTTCCCATTAACCCCTCCCAGTCCATCCCAGTCCCATCCCAGTGCATCCCGGTCCATCCCAATCCCCTCCCAGTCAATCCCAGTATCCCATTATCTCATTCCAGTCCATCCCAGTCCCTCCCAATCCCATCCCAATCCCATCCCAGTTAATCCTAATCCATCCCAGTCAACCCCAGTCTCCCATTAACCCCTCCCAGTCCATCCCAGTTCATCCCAGTTCCCCCCAGGTACGACAACATGGCCGAGCTCTTTGCCGTGGTGAAAACCCTCCAGGCTCTGGAGAAAGCTTACATCAAAGATTGCGTCTCCCCCAACGAGTGAGTCCCCCAAAAATTCCCAAAAAATTCCCAAAAAATCCTTCAGGCCCCGAAAAATCGGGAATACCAAAAAAATTCCCGGAAAATTCCGAAAAAGTTCCAGAAAATTCCGGGAATTTTCAGGTACACGGCCGCCTGCTCGAGGCTCCTGGTGCAGTTCAAGGCGGCGCTCAAGCAGGTGCAGGGGGCGGAGATTGCGTCCATCGATGAGTTCTGCCGGAAATTTCGGGTGGGAATTCAGGAATTTTGGGAAATTTTGAGAATTTTGGGATTCTGGGATTGGAAATTTACGAGATTTTGGGCAAAATTTGGGGGGTTTTGGGCGAAATTTGGGGAATTTTAGGTGGAATTTTGAGCTGGAAGTTGGCGGATTTGTGATGGCGAGATTGGGGAATTTTGGGATTTTGGGTTGAAATTTGGGCGATTTGGGATTGGGAAATTTGGGGATTTTGGGTGGAATTATAAAATTTGGGAATCAGAGATTGGAAATCTGGGGGATTTTGGTTGAATTTTGGGATTTTTGGGTGGAATTTTGGGCTGGAATTTGGGGATTTGGGGGATTTTGGGAAGCAGGCGCAGGGGCCGGAGATCGCGTCCATCGATGAGTTCTGCCAGAAATTTTGGGTGGGAATTCAGGAATTTTGGGAAATTTTGAGAATTTTGGGATTCTGGGATTGGAAATTTAAGAGATTTTGGGCAAAATTTGGGGGATTTTGGGTGAAATTTGGGGAATTTTAGGTGGAATTTTGAGTTGGAAATTGGCGGATTTGTGATGCTGAGATTGAGGAATTATGGGATTTTCGGGTGGAATTTGGGGGATTTGGGATTGGGAAATTTGGGAATTTTGGGTGGAATTTGGAAATTTGATATACAGAGATTGGGAATTTGGGTGAAATTCGGGTAATTTTGGACAAAATTTGGGGGATTTTTGGTGCAATTTTGATGGATTTTCGGGTGGAATTTGGCGGATTTGTGATGCCGAGATGGGGAATTTTGGGATTTTGGGTTGAAATTTGGGCGATTTGGGATTGGGAAATTTGGGGATTTTGGGTGGAATTATAAAATTTGGGAATCAGAGATTGGAAATCTGGGGGATTTTGGTTGAATTTTGGGATTTTTGGGTGGAATTTTGGGCTGGAATTTGGGGATTTGGGGATTTTGGGAAGCAGGTGCAGGGGGCGGAGATCGCGTCCATCGACGAGTTCTGCCAGAAATTTCGGGTGGGAATTCAGGAATTTTGGGAAATTTTGAGAATTTTGGGATTCTGGGATTGGAAATTTAAGAGATTTTGGGCAAAATTTGGGGGATTTTGGGGCGAAATTTGGGGGAATTTTAGGTGGAATTTTGAGCTGGAAGTTGGCGGATTTGTGATGGCGAGATTGGGGAATTTTGGGATTTTCGGGTGAAATTTGGGGGATTTGGGATTGGGAAATTTGGGAATTTTGGGTGGAATTATAAAATTTGGGAATCAGAGATTGGGAATTTGGGGGAAGTTTGGGTAATTTTGGGCGAAATTTGGGGGATTTTAGGTGGAATTTTGGGGAATTTAGGGTTGGAACTTGGCGGATTTGGAATTGTGAAATATGAGTTTTTTGGGCAAAATTTGAAAATTTGTGATTCTGGGGTTGGGAATTTGGGGAATTTTGGGTTGAATTTGGGAGTTTTGGAATGAAATTTTGAGCTGGAATTTGGGGATTTGGGGATTTTGGGAAGCAGGTGCAGGGGCGAAGATCGCGTCCATCGATGAGTTCTGCCGGAAATTTCGGGTGGGAATTCAGGAATTTTGGGAAATTTTGAGAATTTTGGGATTCTGGGATTGGAAATTTAAGAGATTTTGGGCAAAATTTGGGGGATTTTGGCCGAAATGTGGGGAATTTTAGGTGGAATTTTGACCTGGAAATTGGCAGATCTGTGATTCCGAGATTGGGGAATTTTGTGATTTTGGGGTGAAATTTGGGGCGATTTGGGATTGGGAAATTTGGGAATTTTGGGTGGAATTATAAAATTTGGGATTCAGAGATTGGGAATTTGGGGAAGTTTGGGTAATTTTTGGGCCAAATTTGGGGGGATTTTAGGTGGAATTTTGGGGAATTTGGGGTTGGAAGATGCCGGATTTGTGATTCTAGGAATTTGGGGAATTTTGGGAGCTCTGGATGGAATTTTAGGATTTTAAATCCCAAATTTTGGGAAATTTGGGAAATTGGGGGATTTTGAGAAATTTGTAAATTCTGGGGATTTGGGGAATTTTGGGATTTTGGGAATTCTGGAAATGAGAAATTTGGGAATGTTGAGGAATTTGGGAATTTTGGGATTGGGAATTTTGGGGATAAAATGGGAATTTTTGGGGATTTTTTGGCAAATTTTTATCCAGAATTTTTTGCTGAAATTCTGGGAATTTTGGGAAATTTGAGAAATTTGGGAATTTGGGGAATTTTTGGAATTCCAGGAATTTTGGGAATTTGGGATTGAGAATTCTAGAGGTGAAAATTTGGGAATTCGGAGTAATTTGGGAATTCTGGGATTGGGAATTTTGGGGATAAAATGGGAATTTTTGGGGATTTTTTGGCAAATTTTTATCCAGAATTTTTTGCTGAAATTCTGGGAATTTTGGGAAATTTGAGAAATTTGGGAATTTGGGGAATTTTTGGAATTCCAGGAATTTTGGGTAATTTTGGAATTTGGGGATTTTGGGAATTTGGGGATTTTGAGAATTCTGGGAATTTTGATATTGGGAATTCTGGGAATGAGAAATTTGGGAATTTTGAGTAATTTGGGAATTCTGGGAATGAGAAATTTTGGGAATTTTGGGATTGGGAATTCTGGGAATGAGAAATTTGGGGAATTTTGAGGAATTTGGGAATTCTGGGATTGAGAATTTTGGGGATAAAATGAGAATTTTGGAGGATTTTTTGACGATTTTTGCCGGGATTTTTTTGCTGAAATTCCCGAGATTTTTGCCCCTGAAATTGGGAATTTTGGGATTTTTTAAATCCCAAATTTTGGGAATTTTGGGAATTTTCAGCTGGATTGTCCTCTGGCCATGGAGAGGATCCGTGAGGATCGACCCATCACCATCAAGGACGACAAAGGGAACCTGAACCGCTGCATCGCCGACATCGTCTCCGTACGGAAAAAAACAAATTAATGGGAATTATTTGGGAATTCTGGGAATGTTTGGGAATTGGAAGATTTTTTGGATTTTTTTGGGGAAGTTTTTCGAGATTTTTCAGGCATTTTTTGGTGATTTTTTGGTGATTTTCTGTGAATTTTTTTTGACTTTTGGGGGATTTTTTTGGGATTTTTTGAGGATTTTTTGAGGGTTTTTGGTAATTTTTTGTGATTTTTTTTGACATTTTTGTGGGAAATTCAGGATTTTT
Organism: Luscinia luscinia; assembly: GCA_034336685.1. Lineage (NCBI taxonomy): Eukaryota > Metazoa > Chordata > Aves > Passeriformes > Muscicapidae > Luscinia > Luscinia luscinia. Next base: position 38,091 of record JAKWBO010000123.1, read on the forward strand.
TGGTGATTTTTTTGTGATTTTTAGGGAATTTTAAATGAATTTTAGGGAATTTTTAATGATTATTTTTGAGAATTTTGGGGGATTTTTTTGAGAATATTTTGAGATTTTTAGAGAATTTCTGGGGTGGATTTTAGGGATTTTTCTTTTATTTTTCGGGATTTTTGGGTTGGATTTTTTTTATTTTTTTGCAGAATTTGGGGGGGATTTTTTGGGGAGGGATTTTGGGGAGATTTTGGGATGGGATTGATCCCAAATTTCCAAATTTCCTTTGGAATTTTGGCAGCTTTTCATCACAGTCATGGACAAACTGCGCCTGGAGATCCGTGCCATGGACGAGGTGAGGATTCCCAAAATTCCCAAAATTTTCCCCCAAAAATTCCCAGAATCCATTCTCAAAAAAATCCCCCAAATTCCAGTCCCAAAATTAATCAAAATCTCAAATTCCTGTCCCCAAAAAATCCCAAAAATCCCCGAATTCCAGTTCCCAAAATTAATCAAAATCCCAAATTCCTGTCCCCAAAAAAATCCCCAAAATTTCCAATTCCAGTCTTCAAAATCCCCAAAATTCCCAAATTCAATTTCCAAAAATCCCCAAAATTCTCCAATTCTAGTCCCAAGAAATCCCAAAAATTCCAAAAAAAAGCCCCAATTCCAGTCCCAAAAATCCCCAAAATTCCCCAAATTCCAGTTCCCAAAAGTTATCAAAATCCCAAATTCCTGTCCCCAAAAAAATCCCCAAAATTCCCAATTCCAGTCCTAAAAATCCCCAAAATTCCCAGTTCTAGTTCTAAAAATCCAAAAATTCCAAATTCAATTCCCTAAAATCCCCAAAATTCTCCAATTCTAGTCCCAAAAAATCCCCAAAATTTCCCCAATTCCAGTTCCAAAAATCCCCAAAATTTCCCAAATTCCAGTCCCAAAATTCATCGAAATTTCCAAAATTCCTATCCCTAAAAATTCCCAAAATTCCCAATTCTAGTCCCAAAAATTCCCAGAATTTCTCCAATCTAGTCCCAAAAATCCCCAAAATTTCCCCAATTCCAGTCCCAAAAATCCCAAAAATTCCACAATTCAAGTCCCCAAAAAATCCCCAAAATTTCCAATTCCAGTCCTCAAAATCCCCAAAATTCCCAAATTCAAATCCCAAAATCCCCAAAATGCTCCAATTCTAGTCCCAAAAATTCCCCAAAATTAAAAAAAAGCCCCAATTCCAGTCCCAAAAATCCCCAAAATTTTCCCAGTTCCAGTCCCAAAAATCCCCAAAATTTTCCAAATTCCAGTCCCAAAATTCATCAAAATCCCAAATTCCTGTCCCCAAAAAATTCCCAAAATTCCCAATTCCAATTCCAAAAATCCCCAAATTCCAGTCCCAAAATTAATCAAAATCCCAAATTCCTGTCCCTAAAAATTCCCCAGAATTCTCCAGTCCCAGTCCCAAAAAAACCCCAGAATTCCCAATTCCAGTCCCAAAAATTCCCCAAAATTTCTCCAATCTAGTCCCAAAAAATCCCCAAAATTTCCCCCAATCCCAGTCCCAAAAATCCCCAAAATTTCCCAATTCCAGTCCCAAAATTCATCAAAATCCCAAATTCCTGTCCCTAAAAATGCCCCAAAATTCTCCAATCCCAGTCCCAAAAAATCCCCAAAATTCCCAATTCCTGTCCCAAAAATTCCCCAAAATTTCCCAATTCCAGTCCCAAAATTCATCAAAATCCCAAATTACTGTCCCCAAAAAATCCCCAGATTTCCCCCAAAATCCCCCAAATTTTCCAAAATTTTTCCAAAATTTCCCCAAAATTCCCCAGATTTTTTGGGGGTTGCCAGATCCAGCCGGATTTGCGGGAGCTGATGGAGACCATGACCAGGATGAGCTCCCTGCCCCCGCTGCCATTCCCAAATAATTCCCAAAAATATCCCAAAAATTCCCAAAAACTTCCCTCAAATTTTCCCCAAAAAGTCCCCCAAAATTCCCCCCAAATTCCAAAAAAAAATCGCAAAAATTTTGCCAAAAAATCCCAAGAATTCCCTAAAATTCCACCAAAATTCCAAAAAAAATCTCCCAAAATTCCTCCAAACGTTCCCCAAAATTCTGCCAAAAATTCCCAAAAAAATCCCCAAAAATTCCCTTAAAATTTCCCCAAAATTCCCAATAAATCCCCAAAAAATTTTACCCAAAATTCCCAATAAATCCCCAAAAAAATTTCCCCAAAATTTCCAAAAAATCATCAAAAATCCCCAAAAATTCCCAAGAAATCCCCAGATTCCCCCCAAAATCCCCCAAATTTTCCAAAATTTTTCCAAAATTTCCCCAAAATTCCCCAAATTTTTTGGGAATTCCCAGATCCAGCCGGATTTGCGGGAGCTGATGGAGACCATGACCAGGATGAGCTCCCTGCCCCTGCTGCCATTCCCAAATAATTCCCAAAAATATCCCAAAAATTCCCAAAAACTTCCCCCAAATTTTCCCCAAAAAGTCCCCCAAAATTCCCCCCAAATTAAAAAAAAATCGCAAAAATTTTGCCAAAAAATCCCAAATAATTCCCAAAAACTTCCCCAAAATTTTGCTCCAAATTCAAAAAAAATCCCAAAAATTCCCAAAAAATTCCCTAAAATATTTCCTCACAAAATCCCCAAAATTTCACAAAAATTTCCCAAATTTCCCAAAAATTCTCCCAAAATTCTTTCAATAATTTCCAGAAAATTCTCCCTCAATTCCCAATAAATCTCAAAAAAATCCCTAAAAAATTCTTCAAAAATCCCCAATAAATCCATTAAAAATCCTCCAAATTTTCCAAAAAATTCCAAAAAAATTCCCAATATTTCTGTCAAATCCCAAAAAAATTCCCCAGAAATCCCCCCAAAATTTCGAATAAATCCCCAAAAAAATTTTCCCCAAAATTTCCAAAAAATCATCAAAAATCCCCCAAAAATTCCTAAGAAATCCCCAAAAATCCCCAAAAAATCCCCCAAAAATCCCCAGATTCCGCCCAAAATCCCCCAAATTTTCCAAAATTTCCCCAAAATTCCCCAAAATTGCCCAAATTTTTTGGGAATTCCCAGATCCAGCCGGATTTGCGGGAGCTGATGGAGACCATGACCAGGATGAGCTCCCTGCCCCCCGACTTCGAGGGGCGCCAGAAGGTGCAGCAGTGGTGAGAGCCAAAATTTGGGAATTTGGGGAAAATTTTGGGAATTTTGGGATATCAGGGAGTGAAATTTGGGGGGTTGGGAGGGACATTTTGGGGATTTTTTGGGAATTTTGGGGATTTTTTGGCATTTTTTGGGTATTTTCTGAAAAAATTTGGGAATTTTGGGAAAATTTTGGGAATTTTGGGAAATTAGGGGAGTGAAATTTGGGGGGTTGGGATTTTGGGAGATTTTTGGGAATTTTGGGGGATTTTGGGAAATTTTTGGGAATTTAGGGAAATTTGAGGAAATTTTTTGTGGAATTTTTGGATTTTGATGGATTTTTTGGAATTTTGGGGATTTTTGGAAAATTTTGGGGAATTTTGGGAAAATTTGAGGAAGTTGGGGAAATCCGGGAGTGAAATTTGGGGGGTTGAGAGGGACATTTTGGGGATTTTTTGGGGAATTTTGGGGATTTTTAGGCTTTTTTTTGGTATTTTCTGGAAAAATTTGGGAATTTGGGGAAAATTTTGGGAATTTTGGGAAATCTGGGAGTGAAATTTGGGGGGTTGGGAAGGAAATTTTGGGGATTTTTTTGGAAAATTTTGAGAATTTTGGGGTTTTTTTGGGTATTTTCTGGAAAAATATGAGGGAATTTAGGGAATTTATCGGAAAATTTGGGGGATTTTTGGGAATTTTCTGGAAACTGTTGGGAAAATTTTGGGAAATCCGGAGTGAAATTTGGGGGTTGGGAGGGAAATTTTGGGGACTTTTTGGGAATTTTTTGGATTTTGAGGGATGTTTGGGGAATTTTGTGGAAAATTTTGAGGGCATTTTTGGGGAATTTCGGGAGTTTTGGGAATTTTTGGAAAATTTTTGGGATTTCCTGCAAAATGTTGGGGTTAGGGAAATTTTTGGGAATTTTGGGAAAAATTTGGGGATTTTTTGGGAAAATTTTGGGGAATTTTGGGGGATTTCTTGGAATATTTTGGGTGATTTTGGGGGGCATTTTTTTGGAATTTTTGGGGGATTTTTTTGGAAAATATTGGGGAATTTTGGGGAATTTTTTGGGAATTTTTGGGAATGGAATTGGAGAATTTTGGAATTCCAAAATTGGAATTTTGGGATCAAAATTGGGGAATTTTTGGGGTATTTGGGAATTCCGGGATTGGGGAATTTGGGAGTGAAATTTATAATTTTTTTGGAATATTTTTAATTTTTGGGGGGAATTTTTCCGGGTTTTTTTTTTTTGCAAATTTTTTTGATGTTTTAAAAAATTTTGGGGGATTTTTATGGGAATTTTGGGGAGAATTTTTTGGGAATTTTTTTGGGAATCCCTCAGGCTCAAACCCCGAGCGCGACGTCGACCTCGGATGAATTTTCATCCCAAAATTGGGAGTTTTGGGTGTGAAATTCTGGGAATTTCGAGATTTTTTTTTTTTTTAATTTTAATAAAATTTGAATTTTTTTGTCAATTTTGGGAATTTTTTGGGAATTATTTTTTGGGGAATCCCTCAGGCTCCAGACCCTGAGCGCGATGTCGGCCTCGGACGAGCTCGACGACTCCCAGGTGAGGCAGATGCTCTTCGACCTGGAGTCGGCCTACAACGCCTTCAACCGCTTCCTGCACGCCTGAAACCAGTCCAGACCAGTCCAAACCAGTCCAAACCAGTTCAGACCAGTTCAGACTGGAGTCACTCAAAGTTTGGGATAATAAACGGGACGAGTGAATCCCAAAAATCAGCGAAATTCTGGATGGATTTTGGTGTTTTCCTGTCATTAATGGGTTAAACTGGAAGTTATTCCCAGTTCACACCAGTTCAAACCAGTTTAAACCAGTCCAGACCAGTTCAGACCAGTCCAGACTGGAATCACTCAAGATTTGGGATAATAAACGGGATGAGTTCATCTCAAAAATTTTGGACAATTTTTGTTTTTTTTTCTTCTTGTTAATGGGTCAAACTGGGAGCCATTCCCAGTTCAAACAAGCTTAAACCAGTTCAGACCAGTTTAAACTAGTCCAAACCAGTCCAGACCAGTTCAGACCAGTCCAGACTGGAGTCACTGGAATTTGGGATAATAAACGGGACTAGTGAATCCCAAAAATCAGAGAAATTCTGGATGGATTTGGGGTTTTTTCCTGTCATTAATGGGTTAAACTGGGAACCATTCCCAGTTCAGACCAGTTTAAACCAGATTAAACCAGTCCAAACCAGTTTAAACCAGTTCAGACCAGTTCAAACAGGAGTCACTGGGAATTTGGGATAATAAACGGGATGAGTTAATCCCAAAAATTTTGGAAAAATTCTGGTTTTTTCCTCATCATTAATGAGTCAAACTGGGAGCCATTCCAAGTTCAAAACAGCTTAAACCAGTTCAAACCAGTTCAAACCAGTTCAGACCAGTCCAGACTGGAGTCACTCAAAGTTTGGGATAATAAAGGGGACGAGTGAATCCCAAAAATCAGCCGAAATTCTGGATGGATTTTGGTGTTTTCCTGTCATTAATGGGTTAAACTGGGAGCCATTCCCAGTTCAGACCAGTTTAAACCAGTCCAAACCAGTTCAGACCAGTTCAGACCAGTCCAAACTGGAGTCACTGGCAATTTGGGATAATAAACGGGACGAGTGAATCCCAAAAATCAGCAAAATTCTGGATGGATTTTGGTGTTTTCCTGTCATTAATGGGTTAAACTGGGAGCCATTCCCAGTTCAGACCAGTATAAACCAGTTCAGACCAGTTCAGACCAGTCCAAACAGGAGCAACTCAAGATTTGGGATAACAAACGAGATGAGTTCATCCCAAAATTTTGGACAATTTCTGTTTTTTTTCTCGTTGTTAATGAGTCAAACTGGGAGCCATTCCAAGTTCAAACCAGCTTAAACCAGTTCAAACCAGTTTAAACCAGTTTAAACCAGTTCAAACCAGTTCAAACCAGTTCAGACCAGTCCAAACTGGAATCACTCAAAATTTGGGATAATAAATGGGATGAGTGAATCCCAAAAATTTTGGACAATTTTTGGTTTTTTTCTCGTTGTTAATGGGTCAAACTGGGAGCCATTCCCAGTTCAGACCAGTTTAAACCAGTTCAGACCAGTTTAAACCAGTTCAAACCAGTCCAGACCAGTTCAGACCAGTCCAAACTGGAGTCACTGGCAATTTGGGATAATAAACGGGACGAGTGAATCCCAAAAATCAGCAAAATTCTGGATGGATTTTGGTGTTTTCCTGTCATTAATGGGTTAAACTGGGAGCCATTCCCAGTTCAGACCAGTATAAACCAGTTCAGACCAGTTCAGACCAGTCCAAACAGGAGCAACTCAAGATTTGGGATAACAAACGAGATGAGTTCATCCCAAAAATTTTGGACAATTTCTGTTTTTTTTCTCGTTGTTAATGAGTCAAACTGGGAGCCATTCCAAGTTCAAACCAGCTTAAACCAGTTCAAACCAGTTTAAACCAGTTTAAACCAGTTCAAACCAGTTCAAACCAGTTCAGACCAGTCCAAACTGGAATCACTCAAAATTTGGGATAATAAATGGGATGAGTGAATCCCAAAAATTTTGGACAATTTTTGGTTTTTTTCTCGTTGTTAATGGGTCAAACTGGGAGCCATTCCCAGTTCAGACCAGTTTAAACCAGTTCAGACCAGTTTAAACCAGTTCAAACCAGTCCAGACTAGTTCAGACCAGTCCAGACTGGAGTTACTCAAAGTTTGGGATAATAAACAGGACGAGTGAATCCCAAAAATCAGCAAAATTCTGGATGGATTTTGGTGTTTTCCTGTCATTAATGGGTTAAACTGGGAGCCATTCCCAGTTCAGACCAGTATAAACCAGTTCAGACCAGTTCAGACCAGTCCAAACAGGAGCAACTCAAGATTTGGGATAACAAACGAGATGAGTTCATCCCAAAAATTTTGGACAATTTCTGTTTTTTTTCTCATCATTAAGGAGTCAAACTGGGAGCCATTCCAAGTTCAAAACAGCTTAAACCAGTTCAAACCAGTTTAAACCAGTTCAAACCAGTTCAGACCAGTCCAGACTGGAGTCACTCAAAGTTTGGGATAATAAACGGGACGAGTGAATCCCAAAAATCAGCGAAATTCTGGATGGATTTTGGTGTTTTCCTGTCATTAATGGGTTAAACTGGGAGTCATTCCCAGTTCCGACCAGTTTGAACCAGTTCAAACCAGTTCAAACCAGTATAAACCAGTCCAAACCAGTTCCTCAGACAGAGACACAAATCCTGGATTTTCTTGACCACACTGGGATTTATTGGATCAAACTGGGAACCTCCCAGTCCAAACCAGTCCAAACCAGTTCAAACCAGTCCAGACCAGCCCAAACCAGTTCAAACCAATCCAAACCAGTCCAAACCAGTCCAGACCAGTCCAAACCAGTCAGACCAGTCCAAACCAGTTCACACCAGTCCAAACCAGTTGAAACCAGTTAAAACCAGTCCAGACCACTCCAAACCAGTCCTGACCAGTCCAGACCAGTCAAGACCAGTCCAAACCAGTCCAGACCAGTCCAGACCAGTTTAAACCAGTCCAGACCAGTTCCCCAGACAGAGACACAAATCCTGGATTTTCTTGACCAAACTGGAATTTATTGGATCAAACTGGGAACCTCCCAGTCCAAACCAGTCCAGACCACTCCAAACCAGTTCAGACCAGTCCAAACCAGTCCAGACCACTTCAAACCAGTTCAGACCAGTCCAAACCAGTCCAGACCACTTCAAACCAGTCCAAACCAGTTCCCCCGACAGAGACACAAATCCTGGATTTTCTTGACCAAACTGGGATTTATTGGATCAAAGTGGGAACCTCCCAGTCCAGACCAGTCCAGACCAGTCCAGACCAGTCCAGACCAGTCCAGTCCAAACCAGTTCAAACCAGTCCCGGCCAGTCCAGACCAGTCCAAACCAGTTCCCCAGACAGAGACACAAATCCTGAATTTTCTTGACCAAACTGGGATTTATTGGATCAAACTGGGAACCTCCCAGTCCAGACCAGTCCAGACCAGTCCAGACCAGTCCAATCCACTCCAAACCAGTCCAGACCAGTCCAGACCAGTTTGGACCAGTGGCTCAGGGTCTGTTCCAGAGCCGCCTCCCCGGCAGCCTCAGGTCCCGAATTTTCCGCCCCAGGGCGGCTCCGTCCACGTCCCCGACGCTGCAGCCTGAAAAAAATTTGGGAATTTTGGGAATTTTGGGAATTTTCCCCAAAATTCTGAAAAAAAAATTTCCAAAAATTCCCGTTTTTTTCCCGCCAAAAATCCCATTTTTTCACCTAAAAATCCCCATTTTTCCCCCCAAAATTCTTATTTTTTCCCCCAAATTTTTTATTTTCCCCCAAATTTTTTATTTCTCCCAAAATTTGGATTTTCTCCCCCAAAATTTGGATTTTTTCCCCTAAAAAATTCACTTTTTTCTCAGAAAAATTCACTTTCTTTCCCCATAAAATCCCCATTTTTTCACCAAAAAATTCACTTTTTTTCCCCAAAAAATCCAATTTTTTGCCCAAAATTCCAAATTTTTTCTCCAAATTTCTTTTATTTTTTTCCCCAAATTTTTTCCCCAAAATTCCCGATTTTTAACCCCTGACCTGCCGGGCTCAGCAGCTCCAGTCCCTTTTCCCATTTTTCCCAACCTCCCCAAATTCGGATTTTTTTCCCCCAAAATCCAAATTTTTTTTCCAAAATCACAAATTTTTTTCACCCAAAATTTTAGATTTTCCCCTAAAATTTTTTTCCCAAAATTTCTGTTTTTTCCCCAAAATTTTGATTTTTTTCCCCATAAGTCCAAATTTTTTTCCCAAAATTCCAATTTTTTCCCCCAAAATCCCGAATATTTTTCCACCAAATTTTTTATTTCTCCACAATATTTTTCCCCAAAATTTGGAATTTTTTTCCCACCCAAAATTTGAATTTTTTCCCCTAAAAAAATTCACTTTTTTCCACCAAAATTTGTGATTTTTTCCCCATAAAATCCCCATTTTTTCACCAAAAAATTCACTTTTTTTTCCCAAAAATTCCAATTTTACCTCCAAAATCCCGAATATTTTTCCACCAAATTTTTTATTTCTCCCCAATTTTTTTCCCCAAAATTTGGATTTTTTTCCTCCCCAAAATTTGGATTTTTTCCCCTAAAAAATTTACTTTTTTCCACCAAAAATTGTGATTTTTTTCCCCATAAAATCCCCATTTTTTCACCAAAAAATTCACTTTCTTTTTCCCAAAAATTCCAATTTTTTCCCCCCAAAAATCCCGAATATTTTTCCACCAAATTTTTTATTTCTCCCCAATATTTTTCCCACCGAAAATTTGGAATTTTTTCCCACCCAAAATTTGGATTTTTTCCCTTAAAAATTCACTTTTTTCCACCGAAAATTGTGATTTTTTTTTCCCCATAAAATCCCCATTTTTTCACCAAAAAATTCACTTTTTTTCCCCCAAAAATTCCAAATTTTTTCCCCAATTTTTTTTATTTTTTTCCCCAATTTTTTTCCCCCAATTTTCCGTTTTTCACCCCAAAAATTCACTTTTCTCACAAAAATTCACTTTCTTTCCCCCTAAAATCCCCATTTTTTTCACCAAAAATTCACTTTTTTTCCCAAAATTCCAAATATTTTCCCCCAATTTTTTTTATTTTTTCCCCAATTTTTTTCCCAAAAATTCCCTTTTTTTCCCCCTAAAAATTGTGATTTTTTCCCCATAAAATCCCCATTTTTTCACCAAAAAATTCACTTTTTTTTTCCCAAAAAATTCCCATTTTTCCCCCAAAATCCCGAATATTTTTCCACCAATTTTTTTATTTCTCCCCAATATTTTTACCCAAAATTTGGAATTTTTTCCCACCCAAAATTTGGATTTTCTCCCCTAAAAAATTCACTTTTTTCTCAGAAAAATTCACTTTTTCCCCCTAAAATCCCCATTTTTTCACCAAAAATTCACTTTTTTCTCCAAAAATTCCAATTTTTTGCCCAAAATTCCAAATTTTTTCCCCCAATTTTTTTTAAATTTTTTTCCCCCCAATTTCTGATTTCCCAAATTCCCGTTTTTAACCCCCCTGACCTGCCGGGCTCAGCAGCTCCAGCCCCTTTTCCCATTTTCCCCACCTCCCCAAATTCGGATTTTTTTTCCCCAAAATCCAATTTTTTTTCCGAAATTCCAAATTTTTCCCCAAAATTCCCATTTTTTCCCCTAAAAAATTCACTTTTTTCCACCGAAAATTGTGATTTTTTTTCTCCTAAAATCCCCATTTTTCCCCCATAAAATCCCCATTTTTTCACCGAAAAATTCACTTATTTTTCCCAAAATTCCAAATTTTTTCCCTCAATTTTTTTTTATTTTTTTCCCCAATTTTTCCCCCAAAATTCCCATTTTTCCCCCAAAAATTCACTTTTTTCCACCGAAAATTCTGATTTTTTTCCCCTAAAATCCCCACTTTTCCCCATAAAATCCCCATTTTTTCACCAAAAATTCACTTATTTTTCCCAAAATTCCAAATTTTTTCCCTCAATTTTTTTTATTTTTTTCCCAATTTTTCCCCCAAAATTCCCATTTTTCCCCCAAAAATTCACTTTTTTCCACCGAAAATTCTGATTTTTTTCCCTAAAATCCCCACTTTTTCCCCATAAAATCCCCATTTTTTCACCAAAAATTCACTTTTTTGCCCAAAATTCCAAATTTTTTCCCCAAATTTTTTTATTTTTCCCCAATTTTTTTCCCCAAAATTCCCATTTTTCCCCCCAAAAATTCACTTTTTCTCAGAAAAATTCACTTTTTTCCTCTAAAATCCCCATTTTTTCACCAAAAAATTCACTTTTTTTCCCCAAAAATTCCAATTTTTTTCCCCAAAATTCCAAATTTTTTCCCCAAATTTTTTTTATTTTTTTCCCCAAATTTTTTCCCCAAAATTCCCATTTTTTCCCCCCAAAAAATTCACTTTTTTGCACCGAAAATTCTGATTTTTTTTTCCCCTAAAATCCCCACTTTTTCCCCATAAAATCCCCATTTTTTCACCAAAAAATTCACTTTTTTTGCCCAAAATTCCAAATTTTTTCCCCAAATTTTTTTTATTTTTTCCCCAAATTTCTGATTTCCCCAAAATTCCCGTTTTTAACCCCTGACCTGCCAGGCTCAGCAGCTCCAGCCCCTTCTCCCTCCTCTCCAGCCCTTCCAGGAGTTTCCGGCAGGATCCGGCGCCGAGCCGGGGATTGGCCGAGAGCTCCAGGGACACCAGCGAGGGGCAGCGGGGCAGGCACCTGAAAATGGCACCAAAATGTCCCCAAATGTCACCAAAATGTCACCAAAATGTCCCAAAATGTCCCAAAATGTCCTAAAATGGCCCCAAAATGTTCCCAAAATGTCTCCAAATGTCCTGAAATGGCCCCAAATTGGCACCGAATGGCCCCAAAGTGTCCCCAAGGTGTCCCCAGATGGCCCCAAAATGTGTCAAAATGTCACCAAATGTCCCCAAATGACACCAAATGTCACCAAAATGTTCCCAAAATGTCCTAAAATGGCCCCAAATGTCCCAAAATGGCATCAAGTGTCTCCAAGTGTCCCCAAATGGCCCCAAATGTCACCAAAATGGCCCCAAATGTCACCAAAATGGCATCAAGTGTCACCAAATGTCACCAAAATGTTCCCAAAATGTCCTCAAAATGTCCTAAAATGTCCTAAAATGTCCTAAAATGTCCCCAAATGTCACCAAAATGGCATCAAGTGTCTCAAAGTGTCCCCAAATGTCTCCAAAATGTCCCCAAATATCACCAAAATGGCCCCAAATTGTCCTGAAATGGCCCCAAAATGTCCTAAAATGGCCCCAAATGTCCCCAAAATGGCACCAAATGGCCCCAAAATGTCACCAAATGTCCCCAAATGTCCCCAAAAGTCACGAAAATGTTCCCAAAATGTCCTAAAATGGCCTCAAATTGGCACCAAATGGCCTAAGGTGTCCCCAAATGTCCAAATTGTCCCCAAATGTCCAAAATTGTCCCCAAGGTGGCACCAGATGTCCATAAATGGCCCCAAATTGGCACCAAATCTCCCCAAAATGGCAACAAGTGTCTCCAAAATGTCCCCAAAGTGTCCTCAGTGTCCCCAAGGTGTCCCTAAACGGCCCCAAAGTGTCCCCAGTGTCCCCAAAGTGTCCCCAGTGTCCCCAGTGTCCCCAGTGTCCCCAATGTCCCCAGTGTCCCCAGTGTCCCCAGTGTCCCCAAATGGCCCCAAAGTGTCCCCAGTGTCCCCAATGTCCCCAGTGTCCCCAGTGTCCCCAGTGCCCCAGTGTCCCCCAGTGCCCCAGTGTCCCCAGTGTCCCCAATGTCCCCAGTGTCCCCAGTGTCCCCATCCCAGTATCTCCAGTGTCCCCATCCCAGTGTCCCCAATGTCCCCAGTGTCCCCATCCCAGTGTCCCCAGTGTCCCCAGTGTCCCCAATGTCTCCCAGTGTCCCCAGTGTCCCCAATGTCCCCAGTGTCCCCACTGTACCCAGTATCTCCAGTGTCCCCATCCCAGTGTCCCCAGTGTCCCCAGTGTCCCCATCCCAGTGTCCCCAGTGTCCCTCACCGTGCCAGCTCCTCGATGTCCTGGTCGCTCAGGTGGTTCCCGGCCAGTGACAGGTGACACAGGGCACAGCCGGCCTGGGGGACAGAGGTGGCACCAGTGGCACCAGAGTGTCACCAATGTGTCACCAGTGTCACCAAAGTGTCACCAAAGTGGCACCAGAGTGTCACCAGTGTCGCAAAGTGTCACCAGAGTGTCACCAATGTGTCACCAGTGTCACCAAAGTGTCACCAAAGTGTCACCAATGTCACCAGAGTGTCACCAGTGTCACCAGAGTGTCACCAGAGTGTCACCAATGTCACAAATGTGGTACCAGAGTGTCACCAAAGTGTCACCAGAGTGTCACCAGAGTGTCACCAGAGTGTCACCAAAGTGGCACCAAAGTGTCACCAATGTCACCAGAGTGGCACCAGTGTCATCAAAGTGTCACCAGTGTCACCAAAGTGTCACCAGTGTGGTACCCGAGTGTCACCAGAGTGTCACGTCCCCAACATCCACAAATGTCCCCAATGTCCCCAAAGTCCCCAATCCCACAATGTCCCCAATGTCCCCAATGCCCCCAGTGTCCCCAAAGTGCCACCAGTGTCCCCAGTGTCCCCAATGCCCCCAGTGTCCCCAAAATGCCACCAGTGTCCCCAATGTCCCCAGTGTCCCCAATGTCCCCAGTGTCCCCAAAGTGCCACCAGTGTCCCCAATGTCCCAGTGTCCCCCAATGTCCCCAGTGTCCCCAAAGTGCCACCAATGTCCCCAATGTCCCCAACATCCCAATCCCACCAATGTCCCCAATCCTCAAGATGTCCCCAATGTCACCAATGTGTCCCCAAGTGCCAATGATCCGAATGTCCCCAAACATCCCAATGTCCCCAATGTCCCCAACGTCCCAGTGTCCCCAATCCCCATCGTCCCCTAATGGCTACAGTGTCCCCAAAGTGTCCCCAATGTCCTCAATGTCCCCAATGTCCCCAAAAGTTCCCAATCCCCCCTGAGGGTCCCCAGTGTCCCCAATCCCTCCAATGTCCCCAATGTCCCCAAAAGTCCCCAACATTCCCAAATGTCCCCAAATCCCACAATGTCCCCAATCCCTCCAATGTCCCCAATATCCCCAAAATCCCCAGTGTCCCACAAAGTCTCCAATGTCCCCAATCTCCTTGTGTGTCCCCAATGTCCCCAAATCCCCCAATGTCCCCAAATCCCCCAATATAACCAAATCCCCCAATGTCCCCAATATCCCCAGTGTCCCCAATGTCCCCAATCCCTTCAAATCCCCAATGTCCCCAAAAGTCCCCAACATTCCCAAATGTTCCCAATGTCCCCAAAATCCCAATCCTTCCAATGTCCCCAATCCACCCAATGTCCCCAAATTGTCCCCAATGTCCTCCAGTGTCCCCAAAGTTCCCAATACTCCCCAAACCCCAATGTCCCCAATGTCCCCAATATCCCCAAAATCCCCAGTGTCCCACAGTCTCCAATGTCCCCAATCTCCTTGTGTGTCCCCAAATCCCCCAATGTCCCCAAATCCCCAGTGTCCCCAATGTCCCCAATCCCTCCAAATCCCCCAATGTCCCCAAATGTCCTCAACATCTCAAATGTCCCCAATGTCCCCAATCCCTCCAATGTCCCCAATGTCCTCAACATCCCAAATGTCCCCAATGTCCCCAAATCCCCCAATGTCTCCCAATCCCTCCAATGTCCCCAAAATCCCCAATGTCTCCAAGACGCCCCCAATGTCCCCCAACATCCCCCAATGTCCCCAATCCCTCCAAATGCCCCAATGTCCCCAACATCCCACAATGTCCCCAATCTCTCCAAATCCTCCAATGTCCCCAAATGTCCTCAATGTCCCAAACGTTCCCAATGTCCCCAACATCCCACAATGTCCCCAATGTCCCCAATCCCTCCAATGTCCCCAATTCCCCAAATGGCCTCAATCCCTCCAATGTCCCCAATCCCTCCAAATCCCACAATGTCCCCAAATGTCCCCTACATCCCAAATGTCCCCAATCCCCCAATGTCCCCAATGTCTCCAATGTCTCCAATGTCCCCAATGTCCTTGAGTGTCCCCAATGGCTGCAACATTCTAAATGTCCCCAAATCCCCCAATGGCCCCAAATGTCCTCAGCATCCCAAATTTTCCCAATGTCCCCAAATCCCCAATCCCTCCAAATCCCCCAATGTCCCCAATGTCCTCAACATCCCAAATGTCCCCAATCCCTCCAATGTCCCCCATGTCTCACAAAGTCTTCCATGGCCCTGATGTCCCTAACATCCCCAAATGTTCCCAATGTCCCCAAAATGTCCAATCCCTCCAATATCCCCAAGATCCCCAATGTCCCCAAAATCCCCAATGTCCCCATGATGTCCCCAAGATGTCCCAAATATCCCCAATCCTCCAAATCCCCCAATGTCCCCACATGTCCTCAAAGTCCCCAATGTCCCCAAAATCCCCAATGTCCCCAATCCCTCCAATGTCCCTAATGTCCCCAATTCCCCAAATGTCCTCAATCCCTCCAAATCCCCCAATGTCCCCAAATGTCCTCAAAGTCCCAAATGTGCCCAATGTGCCCAATGTCCCCAATCCCTCCAATGTCCCCAATGTCCCCAATCCCCCAATGTCCCCAAAATCCCCAATCCCTCCAAATCCCCCAATGTCCCCAAATGTCCTCAAAGTCCCAAATGTCCTCAAAATCCCCAATGTCCCCAGCATCCCAAATCCCTCCAAATCCCCCAATGTCCCCAAATGTCCTCAAAGTCCCAAATGTGCCCAAAATCCCCAATGGCCCCAATTCCCCAAATGTCCCCAATCCCTCCAATGTCCCCAAAATCCCCAAGATGCCCCCAATGGCCCCAACGTCCCCAATGTCCCCAAAATCCCCAATCCCACCAAATCCCCCAATGTCCCCAAATCCCCCAATGTCCCCAAATCCCCCGATGTCCCCAACACCCCAGAATCCCCAGTGTCCCCAGGCTGTCCCTGCTGTCCCAGACCTGCAGCAGGTACTCAGCCACGGCCCTGCCCATCGCCGCCGTCGCCGGCCGCCGCTGGTGACCGAGTCCAGCTCAGGCTCCGCACGCTCCGGGCCGGGATCGTCCCCAGGAGCCGCCGCTTAGCCCGGCCGGGCCCAGGGGGTTGCAGGACAGGGCCAGGCTCTGCAGGGGGTCACCTCTGACACCCCAAAATTCACAAAAATTCCCAAAAACTCACAGAAATTCCTAGAAATTCAAATTTCCCCAAAATTCCCAGGATTTCCCAAAAAATCCCATTTTTTAACCCAAAATTCCATTTTTTAAACCCAAAATTCCATTTTTGTAAACCCAAAATTCGATTTTTTCCCCCTACAATCCCCTTTTTTAACCGAAAATTCCCATTTTTTAACCAAAAATTTCAAATATTTTTCCCACAAAATTTCAATTATTTTTATAGAACTTGAGAAATTTCCTCATAATTCCCAGTATTTTTCTCAAGATTCTGCTTTTTTCTCAAAATTCCCATTTTCCCCCAAAATTTTAATTTTTTTCCACAAAATTTCTGATTTCTTTAACCAAAAAGCTACTCAAAGTTTTCTCAGATTTTTCCCCAAAATTCCCAAGATTTTTCCCAAATTCGATTTTTTTCCAAAATTCCAATTATTTTTCTCAAAATTCGAATTTTATCCTAAAATTTACAAATTTTTCTCACAAGTTTCTACCCAGTGTTTATCCCAAAATTCCAATTTTCCAAAATTCAAAATTTTTCCTCCAAATTCCCCTTTTTTTACACCAAAATTCCCATTTTTTTCCCCTAAAATTCCCATTTTTTAACCCCCAAAATTCCCATTTTTTAAACCCAAAATTCCCATTTTTTCACCCCAAAATTCCAATTTTTTTTGGTTTTTTTTCTCAAAATTCTGAATTTTTTTCCTACCAAAATTCCCACCAGGGCATTGCAGGACAGGGCCAGGCTCTGCAGGGGGGTCACCTCTGACACCCCAAAATTCATAAAAATTCACAGAAATTCACATTTCCCCAAAATTCCCAGGATTTCCCAAAAAATTCCCTTTTTTTTAACCCAAAATTCGATTTTTCCCCTTCAAAAATCAATTTTTTCCCATAAAATTCCCTTTTTCACCCATAAAATTCCTTTTTTCCCCTAAAATTCCCATTTTTAACCCCAAAATTCCCATTTTTAAACCCAAAATTCCCATTTTTTAACCCCAAATTCCAATTTTTTGGGTTTTTTCTCAAAATTCTGAATTTTTTTCCTCCCAAATTTCCAAAAAAAATCCCATTTTTTTAACCCAAAATTCGATTTTTCCCCCCTCAAAAATCAATTTTCCCCCCTAAAATTCCCTTTTTTTTTTGTTCCAAAATTTCCAGCAATTTCCCCCAAAATTTTATTTTTTTTCCAAAATTCCCAATTTTTCCTAAATTTCTTTTTTTTTTCCAAATTCCTAAGATTTTTCCAAAAAATTCTCTTTTTTTCCCCAAAATCCCCAATTTTCCCCCAAAGTTCCCATTTTTTTCCCCAAAAATTCCCAATTTTTCCCCAAAATTTTAATTTTTCACCCCAAAATTTTGGATTTTTTCCTCACCTGGCATGCAGAGTGACCACTGAGTGACCACTCCAAAAATCCACATTTTTTCCCCAAAATTCCCATTTTTTCCCCAAATTTTCCATTTTTCCCAAAAATTTTGGTTTTTCCCAAAATTTTTGATTTTTTCCCAAAATTATCATTTTTCACCCCAAAAGTTTGAATTTTTCCTCACCTGGAATGCAAAGTGACCACAGAGTGACCACTCCAAAATCCACATTTTTTCTCCAAAATCCTCATTTTTTCCCCAAAAATTTCCTATTTTTCCCCAAAATTTTAATTTTTCGTCCCAAAATTTTGATTTTTTTTCCTCACCTGGGATGCAGAGTGACCACAGAGAGACCACTCCAAAAATTCCCATTTTTTCCCCAAAATCCTAATTTTTTCCCCAAAATTTTTGGGTTTTCTTCAAAATTTTTGATTTTTTTCCCCAAAATTTTGGATTTTTTCCTCACCTGGGATGCAGAGTGACCACTGAGTGACCACTCCAAAAATCCCTATTTTTTCCCCCAAAGTCCCCATTTTTTCCCCCAAAATTTTCAATTTTTTCTCCAAAATTTTCAATGTTTTCCCAAAATTTTTGATTCTTTCCCAAAATTTTCATTTTCCACCTCAAAATTTTGAATTTTTTCCTCACCTGGGATGCAGAGTGACCACTGAGTGACCACTCCAAAATTCCATCTTTTCCCCAAAATCCCCAATTTTCCCCCCAAAAGTCCTATTTTTCCCCCAAAATTCCCATTTTTTCCCCCCAAATTTTTTATTTTTCCCCAAAATTTTCATTTTTCACCCCAAAATTTTGAATTTTTTCCTCACCTGGCATGCAAAGTGACCACAGAGTGACCACTCCAAAAATACCCAAATTTTTCCCCCAAAATTCCCAATTTTTTTTCCCAAAATTCCCAGTTTTTCCCCAAAAATTTTTTATTTTTCCCCAAAATTTTCATTTTTCGTCCCAAAATTTTGGATTTTTTCCTCACCTGGGATGCAGAGTGACCACTGAGTGACCACTCCAAAAATTCCCATTTTTTCCCCCAAAATTCCCAATTTTTTCCCCAAAAATTTTCTTTTTATTTCCTAAAAATTTTCTTTTTTCCCAAAAGCTTTCATTTTTCACCCCAAAATTTTAGATTTTTTCTCACCTGGGATGCAGAGTGACTGCAGAGTGACCACTCCAAAAATTCCCATTTTTTTCCCCAAAATCCCAATTTTTTCCCCAAAAATTTTCATTTTTTTTCCCAAAATTCCCATTTTTTCCCCAAAAATTCCCAATTTTTTCCCAAAATTTTCATTTTTCACCCCAAAATTTTGGATTTTTTCCTCACCTGGCATGCAGAGTGACCACTGAGTGACCACTCCAAAAATCCACATTTTTTCCCCAAAATTCCCATTTTTTTCCCCCAAATTTTCCATTTTTTCCCAAAAATTTTTGGTTTTTCCCCAAAAATTTTTGATTTTTTCCCAAAATTTTTCATTTTTCACCCCAAAAGTTTGAATTTTTTCCTCACCTGGAAGGCAAAGTGACCACAGAGTGACCACTCCAAAAATCCACATTTTTTCCCCAAAATCCTCATTTTTTTCCCCAAAAATTTCCTATTTTTCCCCAAAATTTTAATTTTTCGTCCCAAAATTTTGATTTTTTTCCTCACCTGGGATGCAGAGTGACCACAGAGAGACCACTCCAAAAATTCCCATTTTTTCCCCAAAATCCTAATTTTTTCCCCAAAATTTTTGGGTTTTCCCCAAAATTTTTGGTTTTTTTCCCAAAATTTTGGATTTTTTCCTCACCTGGCATGCAGAGTGACCACTGAGTGACCACTCCAAAAATCTCATTTTTTTCCCCAAAATCCTCATTTTTCCCCCAAAATTCCCAGTTTTTCCCAAAAAAATTTCTTTTTTTTTCCCAAAGTTTTTTTTTTCCCAAAATTTTCATTTTTCACCCCAAAATTTTGGATTTTTTCCTCACCTGGCATGCAGAGTGACCACTGAGTGACCACTCCAAAAATCTCATTTTTTTCCCCAAAATCCCCATTTTTCCCCCAAAATTTGCAGTTTTTCCCAAAAAATTTTTTTATTTTTTCCCAAAATTTTCTTTTTTTCCCAAAATTTTAATTTTTCACCCCAAAATTTTGAATTTTTTCCTCATCTGGGATGCAAAGTGAGTACAGAGTGACCACTCCAAAGATCCCCAGTTTTTTCCCCAAAATTATAATTTTTTTCCCAAAAATTTTCTATTTTTTTCCCAATATTTTCCGGTTTTTTCCCAAATTTTTTCATTTTATTCCCAAAATTTCTCATTTTTCCTTTTTCACCCCAAAATTTTGAATTTTTTCCTCACCTGGCATGCAGAGTGACCACTGAGTGACCACTCCAAAAATCCCCAAATTTTCCATTTTTTTCCCAAAATTTTCAATTTTTTCCCCAAAATTTTCAATTTTTTCCCCAAAAATTTTTGGTTTTTCCCCAAAATTTTTGATTTTTCCCCAAACTTTCCCTCTTCCCGCCCGAGTTTCTCACCTGGCACGGGGCAGGCGGCCGAGGCCGCAGCCGGCGCAGGCGACAGAGTGAGCAGGGCCGGGCAGCGCCGGCAGCAGCTTCGGCCAGAGCGCGGCCACCGGCGTCACCAAGCGGGTTCAGGGACAGGTCCAGCTCCTGCAGGGACTGACCAGAGTGACCAGTGAGTGACCAGTGAGTGACCAGTGAGTGACCAGTGAGTGACCAGTGAGTGACCAGAGCGCGGCCACCGGGGTCACCCAGCGGGTTCAGGGACAGGTCCAGCTCCTGCAGGGACTGACCAGAGTGACCAGTGAGTGACCAGTGACAGTGAGTGACCAGTGACCAGTGAGTGACCAGTGAGTGACCAGTGAGTGACCAGTGACCAGCTCGGCCAGAGCACGGCCACCGGGGTCACCCAGCGGGTTCAGGGACAGGTCCAGCTCCTGCAGGGACTGACCAGGGAGTGACCATGAGTGACCAGTGAGTGACCAGTGAGTGATCAGTGACCACTGAGTGACCACTGAGTGACCAGTGACCAGCTCGGCCAGAGCGCTGACCACCGGGCGGCACCCAGCGGGTTCAGGGACAGGTCCAGCTCCTGCAGGACTGACCAGAGAGTGACCAGAGTGACCACTGAGTGACCAGAGTGACCAGTGAGTGACCAGTGACCAGCTCGACCAGAGCGCGGCCACCGGCGTCACCCAGCGGGTTCAGGGACAGGTCCAGCTCCTGCAGGGACTGACCAGAGTGACCATGAGTGACCAGTGAGTGATCAGTGAGTGACCAGTGAGTGACCAGTGAGTGACTAGTGACCAGTGAGTGACCAGTGAGTGACCAGTGAGTGACCAGTGACCACTGAGTGACCACTGAGTGACCAGTGACCAGTGAGTGACCAGTGACCAGCTCGGCCAGAGCGCTGGCCACCGGGGTCACCCAGCGGGTTCAGGGACAGGTCCAGCTCCTGCAGGGACTGACCAGAGTGACCAGTGAGTGACCAGTGAGTGACCAGTGAGTGACCAGTGAGTGACCAGTGAGTGACCAGCTCGGCCAGAGCGCCGGCCACCGGCATCGCCCCAGTGGGTTCAGGGACAGGTCCAGCTCCTGCAGGGACTGACCAGAGAGTGACCATGAGTGACCAGTGACCAGTGAGTGACCAGTGACCAGTGAGTGACCAGTGAGTGACCAGTGAGTGACCAGTGAGTGACCAGTGACCAGCTCGGCCAGAGCGCTGGCCACCAGCGGCACCCAGCGGGTTCAGGGACAGGTCCAGCTCCTGCAGGGACTGACCAGAGTGACCAGTGAGTGACCACTGAGTGACCAGTGACCAGTGAGTGACCAGTGAGTGACCAGTGACCAGTGAGTGACCACTGAGTGACCAGTGACCAGTGAGTGACCAGTGAGTGACCAGTGACCAGTGAGTGACCAGTGACCAGTGAGTGACCATGAATGACCACTGAGTGACCATGAGTGACCAATAAGTGACCACTGAGTGACCACTGACCATTTTTCGCTCTATATTTGCCAATTTTCGGTGCAATTTTTGCCATTTTGGGGTGAATTTTTAATGGAATTTTTTGTGTGATTTTTCCCATTTTTGGGAAAATTTTGGTGTTATTTTCTCCATTTCTGGGTGGATTTTTTAATGAAATTTTCCCCATTCTTAGAAAAATTTTGGGTGCAATTTCCCCCATTTTTGGGTGGATTTTTTCTGCATTTTTTCCCATTTTTAGGAGAATTTTTGGTGCAATTCTTGTCATTTTTAATGGGATTTCTCCCATTTTTTGGTGATTTTTGGGGT
Organism: Luscinia luscinia; assembly: GCA_034336685.1. Lineage (NCBI taxonomy): Eukaryota > Metazoa > Chordata > Aves > Passeriformes > Muscicapidae > Luscinia > Luscinia luscinia. The sequence goes on from JAKWBO010000123.1 coordinate 59,649, forward strand.
GATTTTCCCCATTTTTGGGGCGATTTTGATAAATTTTTGGCGCTATTTTTGCCATTTTGGAGGAATTTTTGGTGTGATTTTCTTCATTTTTGGGAGAATTTTTTGTGGAATTTCCCCCATTTTAGGGGAATTCTTCCCATTTTCAGGGTAATTTTTGTGGGATTTTTCCCATTTTTGGGAGAATTTTCTGTGGGATTTTTGTCATTTTTAACAAGATTTTTGGTGTGATTTTTGCCATTTTCAGGAGCATTTTTTTATGGAATTATCCCCATTTTTGGGGTGATTTTTCCTATTTTTGGTGCAATTTTTTGTACAATTTTCCCTATTTTTGCGAGAATTTTTTGTGGTATTTTTGCCATTTTTGTGACGATTTTTAGTGAATTTTTTCCCATTTTTGGGGTGATTTTTTTGTGCCATTTTTGCCATTTTGGAAAGAATTTCTTGGCCAATTTTTATCATTTTTGGAAGAATTTTTGGTGCAATTTTCTCCAGCTTTGGGAGCATTTTTAATGAAATTTTTGCAATTTTTTGGGAGAATTTTTAATGGAATTTTTGCCATTTGTGGAGAAATTTTTTGTGAAATTTTCCCAATTTTTGGGTGGATTTTTTATGGAATTTCCCCCTTTTTTGAGGCAATTTTTACTGAATTTTTTTCCATTTTTGGGATAATTTTTTGTGCAATTTTTCCCGTTTTTGGGGTGATTTTTGGTGGAACTTCTGCCATTTTTAATGTGAATTTCCCCCATTTTTTCTGTCATTTTTAGTGTGATATTTTCCATTTTTGAGACGAATTTTTCTGGAATTTTCCCCATTTTATGGGTGATTTTTGTGTGATTTTTCCCTATTTTTGGAGGAATTTTTTGTGCAATTTTCCCCATTTTTGGGTGGATTTTTTATGGAATTTTGCCATTTTTGGGAGAATTTTTTGTGGGATTTTTGCCATTTGTGTGACAATTTTTTTCAGGAATTTCCCCCATTTTTTGTGGGATTTTTGCCATTTTGTGTCAATTTTTTTTGTGATTTTCCCCATTTTTGGGGCAAATTTTGGTGGAATTCTTGCCATTTTACATGTGACTTTTCCCCATTTTTTCTGGGATTTTTGGTGCCATTTTTGGGGCGATTTTTTGTGTGATTTCCCCATTTTTGGCACAATTTTCCCATTTTTGGGGCCATTTTTCCTGCAGTTTTTTTCATTTTTTCAGCAATTTTTTTCAGAATTTTTCCAAATTTTTTCCTGAATTTCCCTATTTTTGCACTAATCTTTTGTGGAATTTTTCCCATTTTTGGGAGGATTTTTTAAAGGAATTTTTGCCACTTTGAGAAGATTTTTGGGGGAATTTTCCCCATTTTTGAGAGAATTTTCTGTGGGATTTCTGCCATTTTTGTGACCATTTTTAGTGATTTTTTCCCTATTTTTTGGGTGTTTTTTGTTTCAATTTTTTTCATTTTTTCACGATTTTTTTGAAGACCTTTCCCTATTTTTGGAGTAGTTTTTGGTGCAATTTTTGCTATTTTTGGAAGAGCTTTTTATGGAATTTTCCCCATTTTTGGGAGAATTTTCTGTGGGATTTTTGCCATTTTTGTGACAATTTTTAGTGAATTTTTTCCCATTTTCAGAGCGATTTTTATTTCAATTTTTTTCATTTTTTCACGGTTTTTTTGAAGAACTTTCCCTATTTTTGGAGTAATTTTTGGTGCAATTTTTGCCATTTTTGGAAGAATTTTAAATGGAATTTTCCCCATTTTTGAGGGAATTTTTGGTGGGATTTTTGCCATTTTTGGAAGAATTTTTTGTGCAATTTTCCCCATTTTTGGGGGTATCCTTCCCATTTTTGGGGTGAGTTTTTGTGGGATTTTTGCCCTTTTTAGGAGAATTTTTTTTCTGATTTTCCCCATTTCTGGGGCCATTTTTTGTGTGATTTTCCCATTTTTGTGGCCATTTTTCCGGCAATTTTTTTCATTTTTTCAGCAATTTGTTTCCAAAATTTTTCCTGCATTTCCCTATTTTTGGACTAATTTTTTGTGGAATTTTTACCATTTTTGGAAGAATTTTTTATGCAGTTTTCCCCATTTTTGGGGGAATCCTTCCCATTTTTGGGGTGAGTTTTTGTGGGATTTTTGCCCTTTTTAGGAGAATTTTTTTCTGATTTTCCCCATTTCTGGGGCCATTTTTTGTGTGATTTTCCCATTTTTGGGGCCATTTTTCCTGCGATTTTTTTCATTTTTTCAGCAATTTTTTCCAGAATTTTTCCTGAATTTCCCTATTTTTGCACTAATTTTTTGTGGAATTTTTACCATTTTTGAGAGAATTTTTTGTGCAATTTTCCCCATTTTTGGGGGTATCCTTCCCATTTTTGGGGTGAGTTTTTGTGGGATTTTTGCCATTTTTAGGAGAATTTTTTGTGTGATTTTCTCCATTTCTGCAGCAATTTCTTGTGTGATTTTCCACATTCTTGGGAGTATTTTTGTGCAATTTTCTCCAGCTTTGGGTGAATTTTTAATGGAATTTTTGCCATTTTTGTGGAATTTTTAATGTGATTTTCCCCATTTTTGGGAGAATTTTTGTGCAATTTTCCCCATTTTTAGGAGAATTTTTTGTGCAATTTTCCCCATTTTTGGGAGAATTTTTCGTGCAATTTTCCCCATTTTTGGGAGAATTTTTCATGTGATTTTCCCCATTTTTGTAAGAATTTTTTGCACAATTTTTACCATTTTTGGTGCGATTTATTTGGCTATTTCTCCCATTTTGGGGGCAATTTTTGGTGGGATTTTCCCCATTTTTGTAAGAATTTTTTGCACAATTTTTACCATTTTTGGGGCGATTTTTTTGGCTATTTCTCCCATTTTGGAGGAGATTTTTGGTGGGATTTTCCCGATTTTTGGGAGAATTTTTTGCACAATTTTTACCATTTTTGGCAAAATTTTTTGCACAATTTTTACCATTTTTGGGCCGATTTTTTCGGCGATTTCCTCCATTTTTGGGGCGATTTTTGATGCAATTTTCCCCATTTTTGGGGGTATCCTTCCCATTTTTGGGGTGAGTTTTTGTGGGATTTTTGCCACTTTTAGGAGAATTTTTTTGGTGATTTTCCCCATTTCTGGGGCTATTTTTTGTGTGATTTTCCCATTTTTGGGGCCATTTTTCCTGCAACTTTTTTCATTTTTTCAGCAATTTTTTCCAGAATTTTTCCTGAATTTCCCTATTTTTGGACTAATTTTTTGTGGAATTTTTTCCATTTTTGGAAGAATTTTTTCTTTGATTTTCACCATTTTTGGGAGAATTTTTTTGTGGGCTTTTTGCCATTTTTGTGACGAGTTTTAGTGAATTTTTTCCCATTTTTGGGCCAATTTTTTTGGCGATTTCCCCCATTTTTGGGGCGATTTTTGATGCGATTTTTTCCATTTTTTCAGGAACTTTACCAGGATTTTTTTGGAATCCTTCCCTGCCAAAGCCCTTTGTTGCTCAGCCAGGCTCCGCACCCCGCGGGCTCCGATCCCGTTCCTGACCAGAGCCACCCCCAGCTCAGCCAGGGAGGGAATTTGGGCATTTTTTCAATTTAATTTGAGAATTTTTCGTGAATTTTTTGTGGAATTTTTTGCACAATTTTTGCCATTTTTAGGAGAATTTTTTGTAGAATTTTCCCTATTTTTGGGGTAACCTTTTGTACAATTTTTGCCATTTTTAGGAGAATTTTTTGTAGAATTTTCCCCATTTTTAAGGGAATTTTTGGTGGGATTTTTACCATTTTTGAGAGAATTTTTTGTGCAATTTCCCACATTTTTGGGGGAATCCTTCCCATTTTTGGGGTGAGTTTTTGTGGGATTTTTCCCATTTTTGTGAGAATTTTTGTGCAATTTTCCCCATTTTTGGGAGAATTTTTTTGCACAATTTTCCCCATTGTTGGGAGATTTTTTCGTGCAATTTTCCCCATTCCTGGGGCGATTTTTCATGTGATTTTCCCCATTTTTGGGAGAATTTTTTGCACAATTTTTACCATTTTTGGGGCGATTTTTTTGGCTATTTCTCCCATTTTGGGGGTGATTTTTGGTGGGATTTTCCCCATTTTTGGGAGATTTTTTTGTGCAATTTTCCCCATTTCTGGGGCAATTTTTCATGTGATTTTCCCGATTTTTGGGAGAATTTTTGTGCAATTTTCCCATTTTGGCAAAATTTTTGCACAATTTTACCATTTTTGGGCCGATTTTTTCGGTGATTTCCTCCATTTTTGCGGCGATTTTTGATGCAATTTTCCCCATTTTTGGGGGTATCCTTCCCATTTTTGGGGTGAGTTTTTGTGGGATTTTTGCCATTTTTAGGAGAACTTTTTGTGTGATTTTCCCCATTTCTGGGGCTATTTTTTGTGTGATTTTCCCATTTTTGTGGCCATTTTTCCTAAATTTCCCTATTTTTGGACTAATTTTTTGTGCAATTTTCCCCATTTCTAAGGCCATTTTTGGTGCAATTTTTCCCATTTTTGGGAAAATTTTTAGTGCAATTTTCCCCATTCCTGGGGCGATTTTTCATGTGATTTTCCCCATTTTGGGAGAATTTTTTGCACAATTTTTACCATTTTTGGGGCGATTTTTTGGCTATTTCTCCCATTTTGGGGGTGCTTTTTGGTGGGATTTTCCCTATTTTTGGGAGATTTTTTTGTGCAATTTTCCCCATTTCTGGGGCAATTTTTCATGTGATTTTCCCGATTTTTGGGAGAATCTTTTGCACAATTTTCCCCATTTTGTCAAAATTTTTTGCACAATTTTTACCATTTTTAGGCTGATTTTTTCGGCGATTTCCCCCATTTTTGGGGCGATTTTTGATGCGATCTTTTTCATTTCTTCAGGAATTCCTTTTCAGAACTTTTCCAAGATTTTTCCTAAATTTTTTTGCAATCCTTACCTGCCAAAGCCCTTTGTTGCTCTCAGCCAGGCTCCGCACGCCGCGGGCTCCGATGCCGTTCCCGGCCAGCTGCAGCTTGGCCAGGTGGGGCAGAGTGAGCAGGGTCAGCCCCAGCTCCTCCATCCCAGCATCAGAAATTCCCAAATTTTGGAGGCTGAGCTCCCTCAGCTGCTGCTGCAGCTTCAGGGATCTCAGCAGGGCCGGGATCTGAACTGGGGGGATTCCAACCCCAGCGGGAATTTCCAGCCGCGAATTCCGGGATTGCAGCTCCGACAGCCTCAGCAGCGGCGGGAAAGGAGCTGGGGAAAGGGAACACTGGGGGTTGGGAAAAATTTGGGATTTTTTTGGGAAATATGGGGATTTTTTTGGTATTTTTTTGGTATTTTTTTGGGAATTTTTTGGGATTTTTGGGGGAATTTTTGGGATTTTTTTGGGAATTTTTTGGGATTTTTTAGGGAAATATTGGGATTTTTTTGAGAAAATATTGGGATTTTTTGGGAATTTTTTGCAGGAAGTTTTTGGGGAATTTTTTGGATTTTTGGGGAATTTTTGGGATTTTTTTGGGAATTTTTTGGAATTTTTTGGGGAAATTTTGGGATCTTTTTGGGGAAATTTTGGGATTTTTGGGGAAATTTTGTGGAATTTTGGGAGGAAATTTGAAAAAATTTCAGGGAATTTTGTGGGAATTTTTGAGGGGATTTTGGGGAAACTTGAGAGGATTTTGGGAGAATTTTGGGGGGAATTTTGGAACCGGGGGGATTCCAACCCCAGCGGGAATTTCCAGCCGCGAATTCCGGGATTGCAGCTCCGACAGCCTCAGCAGCGGCGGGAAAGGAGCTGGGGAAAGGGAACATTTGGGGTTGGGAAAAATTTGGGATTTTTTTGGGAATTTTTGGGATTTTTTTGTGGAACTTTTTGGTATTTTTTTGGGAATTTTTTGGGATTTTTGGAGGAAATTTTGGGATTTTTTGGGAATTTTTTGGGATTTTTTAGGGAAATATTGGGATTTTTTTGAGAAAATATTGGGATTTTTTGGGAATTTTTTGGGGAATTTTTGGGATTTTTTGGGATTTTTTTGAGAATTTTTTGGGATTTTTTTGGGAATTTTTGGGATTTTTTTGGGGAATTTTTTGGATTTTTTTGGGAATTTTTGGATTTTTGGGGAATTTTTGGGATTTTTTTGGGAATTTTTTGGGATTTTTTTGGGAATTTTTTGGAATTTTTTGGGGAAATTTTGGGATCTTTTTGGGGAAATTTTGGGATCTTTTTGGGGAAATTTTGGGAGAATTTTGGGATTTTTTTGAGGAAATTTTGGGATTTTTGGGGAAATTTTATGGAATTTTGGGAGGAATTTGGGAAAATTTCAGGGAATTTTGTGGGGATTTTTGAGGGGATTTTGGGGAAACTTGAGAGGATTTTGGGAGAATTTTGGGTGAATTTTGGGGGGAATTTTGGAACCAGGGGGATTCCAACCCCAGCGGGAATTTCCAGCCGGGAATTCCGGGATTGCAGCTCCGACAGCCTCAGCAGCGGCGGGAAAGGAGCTGGGGAAAGGGAACATTAAGGATTTGGGGAAAATTGTGGGAATTTTTGGGATTTTTCTGGGGGAATTTTTGGGATTTTTTTGGGGAATTTTTGGGATTTTTTTGGGAAAATATTGTGGGTTTTTGGGGAATATTGTGATTTTTGGGGAATTTTGGGATTTTTGGGAATTTTTGGGATTTTTTGGGATTTTTGGGAACTTTTGGGAATTTTTGGGGAATTTTGGGGAATTTTGGGGAATTTCTGGGGATGTTTTTGGGAACTTTTCGGATTTTTGGGGAAATTTTGGGATTTTCTTGGGAAAATATTGGGATTTTTTGGGGAATTTTTTGGGATTTTTTTTGGGAATTTTTGGAATTTTTTGGGGAAATTTTGGGATGTTTTTGGGGAAAATTTGGGATTTTTTGGGATTTTTTTGAGGAAATTTTGGGATTTTTGGGGACATTTTCTGGAATATTGGGGAAATTTTGGGATCTTTTGGGGATCTTTCGGGAAATTTTGGGGAAATTTTGGGATTTTTTTGAGGAAATTTTGGATTTTTTTGGGGAAATTTTGGGATTTTTTTGGGAAATAATTGGGATTTTATGGGAAATATTGGGGGTTTTTGGGAATTTTTGGGATTTTTGAGAATTTTGGGGATTTTTGGGGAATTTTGGAATTTTTGGGGAAATTTTGGGATTTTTGGGAAATTTTGTGGAATTTTGGGAAAAAATTTTAGATTTTTAGAGGAATTTTGGGGGTTTTTGGGGAATTACGGATGAAATTTGAGGAAATTTGGAGGAATTTTAGGGAAATTTTGGGGATTTGGGAGAATTTTTGGGGAAATTTTTGGGTATTTTGAGGAAACTTGAGGGAATTTTGTGGGAATTTTGGGTGGAATTTTTGAGAAATTTTAGGCAGTTTCTAGGGAAATTTTGGGAGAATTTTTGGGGGAAATTTTGGGGAATATTTTGGGAATTTTGGGGAAATTTTGGGAGGAAATCTGGGAAAATTTCAGGGAATTTTGTGGTAATTTTGAGGGGATTTTGGGGAAACTTGAGAGAATTTTGGGAGAATTTTGGAGAATTTTGGGAGAATTGAGGGGGTAAAGGAATTGGGGGAAAGGGAACATTAAGGATTTGGGAAAATTTTGGGAATTTTGGGAATTTTCTGGGAAATTATTGGGAAAGTTTGGGATATTTTTGGGAAATTTTTGGAAAAAATCAAATTTTAGCTGAATTTTGAGGAATTTTTGGGATTTTTTGGGGGAATTTTTGGGATTTTTTTTGGGAATTTTTGGGATTTTTTGAGGAAATTTTGGGATTTTTGAGGAATTATTGGGATTTTTTTTGGAATTTTTAGGGATTTTTAGGAAAATTTGGGAAAAAACCTCAGATTTTTGGGGAGAATTTGGGAATTTTCAGAGAATTTCAGGCAAAATTTGAGGAATTTTGTGGGATTTTGGGGAAATTTGGGAAATTTTGGGGCAATTTCAGGGAATTTGGGAGAAATTCTGGGGATTTTGGGAATTTTGGGGGATTTTAGGTGGGTTTGGGGAATTTTCAGGAATTTTAGGGAAAGTTTGGGGGATTTGGGGAATTTTGGGTGAAATTTGGGAGAATTTTGTGAGAATTTTGGGGGATTTTGGGTGAAATTAGGGGGAATTTTGGAATTTTTGGGGGTTTTTGGGGAATTTTGGGAAAAAAAATCAGATTTTTGGGGAATTTTGAGGTTTTGGGTGGAATTTTGGCCATTATGGGGAATTTTGGGAGAATTTTTGGGGTATTTTGGGGTAATTTTAGGGGGATTTTGGAGTGGATTTTGTGAGAATTTTGGGTGAATTATTTGGGAATTTTGGGAGGAATTTGTGAGAATTTTTGGGAAATTTGGAAAGGATTTTGGGGAGTTTTGTGAGGATTTTTTTTAATTTTGGGGAATTTCTTGGAAATCTTGGGGAATTTTAAGGGAATTTTGTGGGGATTTTTTCTTTAATTTTGGGAAATTTTTGGAGAATTTTGTGAGGATTTTTTAAAATTTTGGGTGAATTTCTTTTTAATCTTGGGGAAATTTTGGGGGATTTTGAGGATTTTTGGGAATTTCTGGGAATTTTTAGGGAATTTTGTGAGATTTTTTTCCAATTTCGGAATTTAATTTTTTTTTTTGAGGGATTTTAGGAGGATTTTTGGGAATTTTTGGGGATTTTGAGGGAATTTTGTGGGATTTTTTTTTTCAATTTTGGGAATATATTTTTTTATTTTGGGGGGATTTTGGGAGGATTTTGGGAATTTTTGGGGATTTTGGGGCTCACCCAGGTCCAGGCTGGCACAGACTCTCCTGTAACGTTCTGGAAGTGGAGGCAAATCCCAGCCCTGGATCTCTGCCTGCACCTGGAAAAAATCAAAATATTCCCAAAAAACCCAATCAAATAGTCCCAAAATCATCCAGAATATTCCCAGAAATGCCCCAAAATATCCCTAAAAATCAGAAAAATCCCACCCAAAAATTCCCAAAAATCAGAAAACCCCACCCAAAATTCCCTCAAAAATAACTTGAATATTCCCAAAAATTCCCCAAAAATTCTCCAAAATTCCTAACTATCCCCAAAACTTCCCAAATATTCCTAAAATTCTCAAAAAATCCCATAAAATCTCAAAAAATCCCCAAAAATGCCCCAGAAAATCCCCAAAATTCTCAAAAATGCCCCAAAAGTTCCCCAAAAATCCCCAAAAATTCCCAAAAATCCCAAAATTCCACAAAACTACTCCCAAAAATTCCACCAAGAACTCCCAAAAATTCTTTAAAAAGTTCCCAAAAATTACAAAAAATCTCAAAAATTCCCAAAAACTTCCCAAAAATTCCAAAAATCCCCAAAAATTCCCCAAAAATCCCCAAAACCCCTAAAAATTCCCAAAATCCTCACAAAAATCCCCTAACAGGTCCCTAAAAATCCCCAAAAGGTCCCAAAAATTTCTGAAAAATCCCCAAAATCCCCAATTTTCCTCCAAAATTCCCAAGAAATTCCCAAAAATCCCCAAAAAGTTCCCAAAAATTCCTAAAAACTCCCAAAAATTCCCAAAATATTCCCCAAAAATCCTGAAAAATTTCGAAAATTCCCAAAAATCCCTAAAATCTCAAAAAAATCCGAAAAATTCCCAAATCCCCAAAAATCCCCCAAAAATCCCCAAAAAATCTAAAAAATCCCCAAAAATCTCCAAAAATTCCCAAATAATTCCCTAAAAGTTCAAAAATCCCAAAAAATCCCCAAAATTCCAAAAATCCCCAGAAATCTCCAAGAATCCCCAAAAATCCCCAAAAAGTCTAAAAATCCCCAAAAATCTCAAAAAATCCCCAAAAATTCCCAAAAATCCCAAATCCCCAAAAAATCCCCCAAAAATTCCCAAAAATCTAAAAAATCCCTAAAAATCCCAAAAATCCCAAAAATCCCAAATAATTCCTAAAAATCCATAAAATTCCAAAAATCCCCAAAATCCCCTAAAAATCCCAAAAATTCCCAAAAATCCCAAAAATCCCCAAAAATCCCCAAAAATCCCCCAAAATCCCAAAATCCTTAAAATTCCAAAAATCCCCAAAAATTCAAAAATCCCAGAAAATCCCTAAAAATACCCAAAAATCCCCCAAAAATCCCCCAAAATTCTAAAAAATTGAAAAAATCTCCAAAATTCAAAAATCCCTAAAAAATCTCAAAAAATCCCCAAAAATCCCCCAAAATCCTCAAAAATCCCCAAAATCCCAAAATCCCTAAAATCCTCAAAATCCTCAAAAATCTCCAAAATCCCTACAAAATCCCCAAAAATCTAAAATCCCCAAATCCCCAAAATCCAAAAGTTCTCAAAATCCTCTGAAATCCCTATAAATCCCCAAAAATCCCCAATTTCCCCCAAATCTCCTATTATGGGATGGCCACCTCATCCTCGTTGCTGAGCACGTCGCTGACGGGGTCCTGGGGCTCCAGCAGAGCCCCCGCCCGGCGCAGCTGCAGCCGAGGGAACGCTCCAGAAATCCGGGAAAATCGCTCCGAGAAGCGCGGAGGCACAGCCAGGAGATGGTGTGCTCTGGCTGGGAAAAAAAAAAAATAGGAATTATTTGGAAAATTTTTAGGGATTTTTTTTCGGGATTTTCTGGGATTTTTTTGGGAATTTTTTGGATTTTTTTGAGCTTTTTTTGGGAATTTTATGGAATTTTTTTGAGATTTTTTGGGATTTTTTGGGAATTTTTTGGGAATTTTTTTGAATTTTTTTGAGATTTTTTTTTTATTTTTGGGGAATTTTTTTGGAATTTTTTGGGGAGTTTTTGGGGAGTTTTTGGGGAATTTTTGGGGTTTTTTTTGATCAGCTGCAGCCGGGGGAACATTCCGGAAACGCGGGAAAATCGCTCCGAGGCACAGCCAGGAGATGGTGTGCTCCTGGCTGGAAAAAAAGGAAATATTTTTAAAAAAATTAGGAATTTTTTTGAAAATTTTGAGAGGTTTTTTTCAGATTTTTTTCAGATTTTTTTTGGATTTTTTTGGGGTTTTTTTTCAGGGTTTTTTGGAATTTTTTTAGGATTTTTTGTGAATTTTTTCCAATTTTTTTCTGAATTTTTTTCAGATTTTTTTTCTTATTTGTGGGGATTTTTTGACAGTTTTTTGTTATTTCTGGGGAAATTTTTTAGTAATTTTTATGGGATTTTTTGGAATTTTTTGGGATTATTTTCAGAATTTTTAATGGATTATTTTCGGGATTGTTTGCAATTTTTTTCCAATTTTTTTCATATTTTCCCCATATTTTTGGGCATTTGTAAGGAATTTTTCGTGATTTTTTGGGGATTTTTTGGAAATATTTGGGGATTTTTTGGGGGATTTTTTTGGAATTTTTGGGGATTTTTTAGGAATTTTTTGGGAGTCTTTTGGAATTTTGAGGGAGGATTTTTTTGGTCAATTTTTGGAGATATTTTTCACTTATTTTTGCGATTTTTTCCACATTTTTTCCCAGATTTTTAAGGTTTTTTTCAGGAATTTTTTTGTGATTTTTAGGGAAATTTTTTGGAAATCTTTGGGGACTTTTGGAGATATTTTTGGAATTTTTTGAGATTTTTTAGAATTTTTTGAGGGATTTTTAGGGATTTTTTGTGAATTTTTTGAGATTTTTTCGGGATTTTTTGTGAATTTTTTTGGATTTTTTTTTAAACTTTATTTTAAATTTTTGCGATTTTCTTCTGAATTTTTTTCAGATTTTTTTTCATATTTGTGGGGATTTTTTGAGAATTTTTTGTTATTTTTAGGGTGTTTCTTGGGCAATTTTTGAGGAATTTTTGGGGATTTTTTGGGAATTTTTTCGGGATTTTTTGAGATTTTTTGGGATTTTTTTGGGAATTTTTTTGAATTTTTTTGAGATTTTTTTTTGGATTTTGGGGATTTTTTTTTAATTTTTTGGGAGTTTTTGGGAATTTTTTGAGAATTTTGGGGATTATTTTGAGCAGCTGCAGCCGGGGAACGTTCGGAAACGCCGAAATCGCTCGAGGCACAGCCAGGAGATGGTGTGCTCCTGGCTGGGAAAAAAGGAAATATTTAAAAAAAATAGGATTTTTTGGGGGATTTTTAAAGATTTTTGTGATTTTTGAGATTTTTTCGGGATTTTTGGGATTTTTTGGGGATTTTTGGGATTTTTAGGGTTTTTGTGAATTTTTTCCAATTTTTTTCTGAATTTTTTTCAGATTTTTTTTCTTATTCTTGGGGTCTTTTTGAGAATTTTTTGTTATTTTTGAGGTGTTTCTAGGGGAATTTTTGAGGAATTTTTGGGGATTTTTTGGAAATTTTTGGGAATTTTTGGAATTTTTTGGAAATTTTTCGGGATTTTTGGGATTTATTTGGGAATTTTTGGAATTTTTGGAGATTTTTGGGATTTTTTTGGGAATTTTTGGATTTTTTGACATTTTTTTGGATTTTTGGGGGATTTTTTGAATTTTTGGGAGTTTTGGGAATTTTGGGGATTTTTTCAGCAGCTGCAGCCGGGGAACATTCCAGAAACAGCTGAAAATCGCTCAAGCTACAGCCAGGAGATGGTGTGCTCCTGGCTGGGAAAAAAGGAATTTTTAAAAAATTAGGAATTTTTTAGGGAATTTTTAGGGATTTTTGGATTTTTTGAGATTTTTGGTGAATTTTTGGAATTTTTGGGAGTTTTTGAAAATTTTTGGGGATTTTTGGGAATTTTGGGGAATTTTGTGGGAATTTTGGGGATTTTAAAAAATTTTTTAGGATTTTTGTGATTTTTTCCAATTTTTGCAGATTTCTTTTCACATTTTTGGGGCTTTTTTGAGAATTTTTGTTATTTCTGGGGAAATTTTTTGGGAATTTTGGGGATCTTTGGGAATTTTTGGGGTTTTTGAGAATTTTTGGGATTTTTGAGAATTTTTGAGAATTGTTTGGGATTTGTTTGAGAAATTTTGGAATTTTTGGGGGAATGATTTGGGGAATTTTCTGGAAAACTTTGGGATGTTTAGGAATCTTTAAAAGGATTTTTGGGAATTTTTGGGGATCTTTGGGAATTTTTGGGAATTTTTGGAAATTTTTGTGAATTTTTTGGGAATATTCTTGGTGAATTTTTGGAATTTTGGGGGTTTTTTGAGAATTTTTGGGATTTTTGAGAATTTTTGGGAATTTTTGGGATTTGTTTGAGAAATTTTGGAATTTTTGGGGAATGTTTTGGGAATTTTCTGGAAAACTTTGGGATGTTTTAGGAATCTTTAAAAGGATTTTTGGGAATTTTTGGGAATTTTTAGGGAATTTTTAGGATTTTTTTGAGAAATTTTTGAATTTTTGGGGAATGTTTTGGGAATCTTCTGGAAAACTTTGGGATGTTTTAGGACTCTTTAAAGGGATTTTTGGGAATTTTGGGGATTTTTGGGAATTTTTGGGGGTTTTTTGAGAATGTTTTGGGATTTTTGAGAATTTTGGGGAATTTTTTTGGAATTTTGGGGATTTTTTGAGAATTTTTTGGGATTTTGGGGAATTTTCTGGAAAACTTTGGGATGTTTTAGGAATCTTTAAAGGATTTTTGGGAATTTTGGGATCTTTGGAATTTTTGGGGTTTTTGAGAATGTTTTGGGATTTTGGGGAATTTTTGGGAATTTTTTGGGATTTTTAAGAATTTTTTGGGATTTTGGGGGAATTTTCTGGAAAACTTTGGGATGTTTTAGGAATCTTTAAAGGGATTTTTTGGGATTTTTTTTGGAATTTTTCGGGAGTTTTTGAGAATTTTTGGGGGGATTTTTTTGGAATTTTTTGGTGAATTTTTGGAGGTTTTTTTTAGGAATTTTTGCAATTTTTTTTTCCCAAATCCAGCTCAAAATTTCCACTCCCAAAAAAAAAAATTTGGGAATTCTCACCTGGGCACCACAGGGATGAGAAAAACGTCGTCCTGGATTCGGATCCGGATGCGCAGGGCGGGAATTCCCGAAGAATTCCCAAAACATTTCGTGGAATTTTGGGAAAATTCTGGAATTTTGGAAGAATTCTCCAAAATTTCAGAAGCATTCCCAGAAAATTCAGGAATTTCTGAAGGATTTTCTGCAATTCTTGAGGAATTTTGGGCATTTCCAACGTCGGGAATTTTGGGATCTCGGAATTCTCGAAATTCCCGAAAATTTTTTCGGGATTTTTTTCGGGATGGTCCCAAATCATCTTCCAGCCAATCCTCTTGTTCCAAAAATTCTTCCAGTGGGATCAGGGCAGGTTTGGGAATTTCAGCAGGAAATTTGGGAATTTCAGGAGAAAATTTGGGATTTTCTGGGGGAAATTTGGGATTTTCAGGAGGAAATTTGGGATTTTTAGAAGAAAATTTGGGATTTTTTGGGGCAAATTTGGGATTTTTAGAAGGAAATTTGGGACTTTTAGGAGGAAATTTGGGATTTTCTGAGCTGGAATTTCCAGATTTTCCCAAATTTTGGGTTTTTGTTTCGTTTTCAGCCTCTGGAATTCGTTGACGTTTCCGGACAGGACTCGAAGAGAAATTTTGGGATTTTGGGATTTGGGATTCTTGGAGAGGTTCTGGAAAAAAAAAAGGAAAAAATAATTGGGTTAGAAGGGAAGAATTTGGGAAAAACACAAAATAATTGCGGGGATTAAAAATGTTTAAAAAATTTGGGGTGAGGGGGGAAAATTCTGGGAAAAAAGAGAATTTGGGGAATAAAATTCAGATAAAAAATAAGGGATGAGAAAAAGAAAATTCTGGAAAATTTCAGGAATTTGGGTTGGAAAAGTTGCAAAAAAAAATCTCAAAAAATTCCAAGAAGTTTCCAAAAAATCACCCCAAAAATCCCAAAAAATTCCCAAAATGTTCCCAAAAATTCTCAAAAAATAGCAAAAATTCCTTAAAATTCCCAAATAATTCTCAAAAAATTTCAAAAAAATTTTCAAAAAAACCCCCAAAAATTCCTTAAAAAAATCTTGAAAAATTCTCAAAAAATCTTAAAAAAAATCCCCAAAAATTCCAAAAAATCCCCAAAAATTCTCAAAAAATATCAAAAATTCCTTTTAAAAAATAAAAAAATTCCCAAAAAATTCCAAAAAAATTCCCAAAAAATAAAAAAAATTCCCAAAAAATTCTGAAAAAATACTGAAAAAATTCCAAAAAAAGTCTCCAAAAAATCTGAAAAAAATTCTCGAAAAATTCCAGAAAATTTTTTAAAAATCCAAAAAAATCTTTTAAAAATCCCAAAAAATTCCCAAAAAATTCTGAAAAATTTCCAAAAAAATTCTCCCCAAAATTCCCCAAAAATCTCAAAAAAAACCCAAAAATTCTCAATAAATTCCCAAAAAAACCTCGAAAAAATCTCAGAAAAATCTCAAAAAATTCTCAAAAAAAAAAAAAATCAAAAATTCTTCTAAAAAGTAAAAAAAATCCCAAAAATTCTCTAAAAATCCCCAAAAATTCTGAAAAAATTTTCAAAATTTCCAAAAAAATCAAAACAATCCCAGAAAAAATCAAAAAAATACCTAAAAATTCCTTTTAAAAGATCCAAACAATTTTTTAAAAAATCCTGAAAAATTCTCAAAAATTTCTCAAAAAATACCAAAAATTATTTTAAAAATCCCCAAAAATCCAAAAAATTCTCAAAAATCCTCAAAAATTCTCAAAAATACCAAAATTCTTTAAAAAATCCCCAAAGAAATCCAAAAAATTCTCAAAAATCCCCAAAAATTCTCAAAAAAAAAAAAAAATCTCGAAAAATTACCAAAAAATCACAGAAATTCCTAAAAAAATTCTCAAAAAATCTGAAAAAATTCCAAAAAAAATCCAAAAAAATCTTTAAAAAATCTCAAAAAATTCTGAAAAAATTCCAAAAAAATCTCCAAAAAATCCCAAAAAAATCCCAAAAAATTCCCATAATTTTTCCAACATTTTCCCAACATTACCCCAAACTTTTCCCCCAAAATTTCTGAATTTTACCTTTATTTCCCAGGGCCTCCCTGAGCATCTCCTGCACCTCCCGGGCGCTGCTCCAAAAACCCCAAAAAATTCTAAAAAAATCCTAAAAAAAAATCTTGGAAAAACCCCAAAAATTTGAAAACAAAACTTTAAAAAAATTCTAAGAAAAATCTTTTAAAAATCAGAAAAAAATGGAAAAAAATCCCAATAAATCCCCAAAAATTCTCCAAATATTCCCAAATAATTCTTAAAAAAAATCCTAAAAAAATCTCAAAAAATTAAAAAAAAATCTCAAAAATTCTGAAAAAATGCCAAAAAAATTCTGAAAAAATACTGAAAAAATTCCAAAAAAAATCCAAAAAAATCGCCCAAAAATTCTCCAAAAATTCAAAAAAAATTCCAAAAAAATCCCAAAAAATCTCAATAAAATCCAGAAAAATTCCCAAAAAAACCCAAAAAAGTTCCAAAAAATTTCCAAAAATTCCTTTAAAAATTAAAAAAAAATTCCAAAAAACTTCTCAAAAAATTCTCCAAAATTCCACAAAAATTCTCAAAAAATTCTAAAAAAATCTCCAAAAAATCTCCAAAAAAATCCCAAAAAAATGTCAAAAAAATCCCAAAAAATTCCCATAATTTTTCCAACATTTTCCCAACATTTCCCCAAATTTTTCCCCAAAAATTTCTGAATTTTACCTTTATTTGCCAGGGCCTCCCTGAGCATCTCCTGCACCTCCCGGGCGCTGCTCCAAAAACCCCAAAAAATTCTAAAAAAATCCTAAAAAAAAATCTTGGAAAAACCCCAAAAATTTGAAAACAAAACTTTAAAAAAATTCTAAGAAAAATCTTTTAAAAATCAGAAAAAAATGGAAAAAAATCCCAATAAATCCCCAAAAATTCTCCAAATATTCCCAAATAATTCTTAAAAAAAATCCTAAAAAAATCTCAAAAAATTAAAAAAAAATCTCAAAAATTCTGAAAAAAATGCCAAAAAAATTCTGAAAAAATACTGAAAAAATTCCAAAAAAATATCCAAAAAATTCGCCCAAAAATTCAAAAAAAATTCCAAAAAAATCCCAAAAAATTCTCAATAAAATCCAAAAAAATTCCCAAAAAATTCCCAAAAAACCCCAAAAAATTTCCAAAAATTCCTTTAAAAATTCCTTTAAAAATTCCAAAAAACTTCTCAAAAAATTCTCCAAAATTCCCCAAATAATTCTCAAAAAAATCCCCAAAAAATTCACAAAAAAATCCAAAAAAATACCAAAAATTTTCAATAATTTAAAAAAAAAACCCCCCAAAAATGCATCAAAAATCTCAAAACAATCTCAAAAAAATCTCAAAAAATGCCAAAAATTCTTTAAAAAATCCCCAAAAAAATTCTCAAAAAATCCCCAAAAATTCTCAAAAATCCCCAAAAATTCTCAAAAATTCTCAAAAAATACCAAAATTATTTTAAAATCCCCAAAAAATCCAAAAAATTCTCAAAAAATCCCCAAAAATTCTCAAAAAAAAAAAATTCGAAAAATTACCAAAAAAATCACAGAAATTCCTAAAAAAAATTCTCAAAAAATTCTGAAAAAATTCCAAAAAAATCTCCAAAAAATCCCAAAAAAATCCCAGAAAATTCCCATAATTTTTCCAACATTTTCCCAACATTTCCCCAAATTTTTCCCCCAAAATTTCTGAATTTTACCTTTATTTGCCAGGGCCTCCCTGAGCATCTCCTGCACCTCCCGGGCGCTGCTCCAAAAACCCCAAAAAATCCTAAAAAAATTCTAAAAAAAAATAATCCTAAAAAACCCCCCAAAATCCCCAAAAATCTGAAAACAAAACTTAAACAAATTCTAAGAAAAATCTTTTAAAAATCAGAAAAAAATGGAAAAAAAATGGAAAAAAATCCCAATAAATCCCCAAAATTTCTTCAAATATTCCCAAATAATTCTTAAAAAAATTCCTAAAAAAATCTCAAAAAAATTAAAAAAATCTCAAAAATTCTGAAAAAATTCTGAAAAAATTCTGAAAAAATGCTGAAAAAATTCCAAAAAAATATCCAAAAAATCGCCCAAAAATTCTCCAAAAATTCAAAAAAAATCCCAAAAATCTCAATAAAATCCAGAAAAATTCCCAAAAAACCCCAAAAATTCCAAAAATTTCCAAAAATTCCTTTAAAAATTCAAAAAAATTCCAAAAACTTCTCAAAAATTCTCCAAAATTCCCAAATAATTCTCAAAAAATCCCCAAAAATTCACAAAAAATCCAAAAAATACCAAAAATTCTCAATAATTTAAAAAAACCCCCCAAAATGCATCAAAAATCTCAAAACAATCTCAAAAAAATCTCAAAAAATGCCAAAAATTCTTTAAAAATCCCCAAAAAATTCTCAAAAAATCCCCAAAAAATTCTCAAAAATCCCCAAAAATTCTCAAAAAATTCTCAAAAAAATACCAAAAATTATTTTAAAAATCCCCAAAAAAATCCAAAAAAATTCTCAAAAAATCCCCAAAAATTCTCAAAAAAAAAAAAAAATTTCGAAAAATTACCAAAAAAATCACAGAAATTCCTAAAAAAAATTCTCAAAAAATTCTGAAAAAATTCCAAAAAAATCTCCAAAAAATCCCAAAAAAATCCCAGAAAATTCCCATAATTTTTCCAACATTTTCCCAACATTTCCCCAAATTTTTCCCCCAAAATTTCTGAATTTTACCTTTATTTGGCAGGGCCTCCCTGAGCATCTGCTGCACCTCCCGGGCGCTGCTCCAGGTCTCTGTGTCCAGCTCCTCCCCGAAGGTTTCCAGCCACTCCTGCAGGGTCTGCAGGGGGGTCTGACCCTAAATTAATGCAAATTATTAATTCATTAATCATTAGTGAGAGTTATTAAAAGATTAAAAAAAAAATCGTAAAAAAATCAGAAAGAATCGTCAAAAAATTTGAAGGAAATCCCCCAAAAAATCGTTGAGAAAATTGAAAAAGATTGGGAAAAAAAGAAAAATTTGAAAAATTTTGAAAAAAGTCTGAAAGATAAAAATATAAAAAATTTGGAAGAAATCATTTAAAAATCAGCAAAAAAAAAGAACAAAATCAGAAAAAAATTCCAAGTAAATTTTCTAAAAAATTAAAAAGAAAAACATTTTAAAATGTGAAAAAATAAAAAAAAAATTTGGAAAAAAACCTGGGAAATATTTTTTAAAATTCCTTTAAAAATTCATAAAAAATCCGAAAAAATAAATCTGAAAAAAAAATTAAAAATCCCTTTAAAAATCCTGAAAAAATCCTACAAAAAACCTTCTGAAACACAAAAAAAAGCTAAAAAAATATTTTAAAATCCTAAAGAAATTCACAAACAAAAGCCTGAAAAAAATCTGAAAAACCTGAAAAAATCCTCAAAAAAATCTTTAAAAAATGCTGAAAAAATTCAAAAAAAGTCAGAAAAAATCTGAAAAAAAAAATCACAAAAAAATCCCAAATTAGCAAAAAAAAAATCTCAAAAAAATCTGGAAAAAATATGAAAAAAATCCCAACAAATTCAAAAAAATCCCCAAAAAATCCCAAAAAACCCTAAAAAAAATCCCCCCAAAAATTCAAAAAAATCTGAAAAACTTCAAAAACAATTCCCAAAGCAATCCCCCCAAAATTCCATGAAAATCAGAAAACTCTGAAAAAATCTGAAAAAAAAAATCCCAACAAATCCCAAAAATCCCCCCAAAAATACCAAAAATACCAAAAAAAATAAAAAAAAATCTGAAAAAAAATCTGAAAAAATCTGAAAAAAATCACAAAAAAATACCAAAAAATGAAAAAATCCCCCCCAAAAAAATATGAAAAAAATCTGAACAAATCTGAAAAGAATCAGAAAAAAATCCTGAAAAAAAACCCTATAAATTCCCCAAAAATCCCAAAAAAATAAAAAAATAAAAAAAATCTGAAAAAAATCCCAAAAATTCCCAAAAATTCCCCAAAAATCACCAAAAAATTCCCGAGAAATCCCAAAAAATTCCAAAAAATCTGAAAAAATCCTAAAAGTTCCCAAAAATTCCCAAAAAATTCCCCAAGAAATCCCAAAAAATTCCAAAAAAAAATGAAAAAAATCCCAAAAATTCCCAAAAAACCCCCAAAATTCACCAAAAATCTCAAAAAATTCCAAAAAAATCTGAAAAAAATCCTAAAAATTCCCAAAAAATTTCCTAAAAATCCTAAAAAATTCTAAAAAATCTGAAAAAAATCCCAAAAAATTCCCAAAAAATTCCCCAAAAAATCCCAAAAAAATCTGAAAAAAATCCTAAAGATTCCCAAAAAATTCCCAAAAAATTCCCCAAAAAATTTCCCAAAAAATCCCCCAAAAATTCCCCAAAAATCTCAAAAAATTAAAATAAAATCTGAAAAAAATCCTAAAAATTCCCAAAAAAGTCCCCAAAAAATCCAAAAAAATTCCAAAAAAATCTGAAAAAAATCCTAAAACTTTCCAAAAAATTCCCCAAAAAATCCCAAAAAATTCCCCCAAAATTTCCCAAAAATTCCCCACAAATTCCCAGTTTTCCCCTCACCTTGGCGTTCCTGGCAGTGACGTCAGCCCCGCTCTGGAGCAGGAATTTGGCCACTGGGAACCTTCCAGAATCTTGAAAAATCCCTCCAAAAAAAATCCCAAATTCTGGCAAAAATTCCCCAACATGTCCCTGAATATCCTCTGAAAAATGGCAAAAAAAAGCTAAAAAAAATCCTGAAAAAAAACCTTGAAAAAGCAGAAAAAATCCTCAAAAAACCTTGAAAAAATCTTGAAAAATAAAAAAAAATCTGAAAAAATCCCGAAAAATCCCCAAAAATTCCAAAATAATCTAAAAAAAATTTGAAAAAACCCCAAAGAATTAAAAAAAAAAATCCCCAAAAATCTGAAAAAAATCCCCAAAAAATTTTTAAAAATTGCCGAAAAAATCTGAAAAAATTCCCAAAAAAATCTGAAAAAAAATCTGCAAAAATTCCCAAAAAATCCAAAAAAATTCCAAAAAATCTGAAAAAATCCTAAAACTTCCTGAAAATTCCCCAAAAAATCCCAAAAAATTCCCCAAAAAATCCCAAAAAGTTCCAAATAAATCTGAAAAAAATCCTAAACATTCCCAAAAAAATCCCCAAAAAATTCCCCAAAAATCCCAAAAAATTCCAAAAAATTCCCCAAAAAATCCCAAAAAAATCTGAAAAAAATCCTAAAAATTCCAAAAAAATTCCCCAAGAAATCCCAAAAAAATCCCCAAAAAATCCCCCAAAATTCCCCAAGAAATCCCAAAAATTTCCAAAAAAATCTGAAAAAAATCCTAAAAATTCCCTGAAAATTCCCCAAAAAATCCCAAAAAATTCCCCAAAAAATCCCAAAAAATTCTGAAAAAAAATCCTAAAAATTCCCTTAAAATTCCCCAAAAAATCCCAAAAAATTCCCCAAAAAAATTCCAAAAATTCTGAAAAAAAATCCTAAAAATTCCCAAAAATTCTCCAAAAAATCCTAAAAAATTCTAAAAAAATCGGAAAAAAATCCCGAAAATTCCCCCAAAAAATCCCAGAAAATTCCCAAAAAAATTCCCCACAAATTCCCACATTTCCCCTCACCTTGGCATTCCTGGCAGTGACGTCGGCCCCGCTCTGGAGCAGGAATTTGGCCACTGGGAACCTCCCGGAGGCGAGCGCGTCGTGCAGGGGCGTGATCCCGTCACAGCCCGGCCCCCCCGGGTCGTCCAGGGCGCCCCCTCGGGCCAGCAGCAGCTGCACGATCTCTGCAAAGGGGAATTAGATAAAGCTGAGCCTAAACCTGATCCTAGTCCTAAACCTGAACCTAAACCTGATCCTGATCCCAAATCTGATCCTGATCCCATTCCCGGGTCGTCCAGGGCAGCCCCCCGGGCCAGCAGCAGCTGCACGATCTCTGAAAGTGGGAATTAGATAAAGCTGAGCCTAAACCTGATGCTAAACCTGAGCCTAAACCTGATCCTGATCCTGATCCCAAATCTGATCCTGATCCCATTCCCGGGTCATACAGAGCAGCTTCACGGGCCAGCAGCAGCTGCACGATCTCTGAAAGTGGGAATTAGATAAAGCTGAGCCTAAACCTCATCCTAGTCCTAAACCTGATCCTGATCCTAAACCTGAACCTAAACCTGATCCTGATCCTAATCCTGATTCTGATCCTAAATCTGATCCTGATCCCATTCCTGGCTCATCCAGGGCGGCCCCCCGGGCCAGCAGCAGCTGCACGATCTCTGAAAGTGGGAATTAGATAAAGCTGAGCTTAAAGCTGAGCCTGATCCTAAATCTGATCCTGATCCTGAACCTGAACCTAAACCTGATCCTGATCCTAAACCTGAACCTAAACCTGATCCTGATCCCAAACCTGATCCTGATCCTGATCCCAAACCTGATCCTGATCCTGATCCCAAATCTGATCCTGATCCCATTCCTGGGTCGTCCAGGGCGGCCCCCCGGGCCAGCAGCAGCTGCACGATCTCTGCAAAGGGGAATTAGCTAAAGCTGAGCCTAAAGCTGATCCTGATCCTAAACCTGATCCTAAACCTGATCCTGATCCCAAATCTGATCCTGATCCCATTCCTGGGTCATGCAGGGCAGCTCCCCCGGGCCAGCAGCAGCTGCACGATCTCTGCAAGTGGGAATTAGATAAAGCTGAGCCTAAAGCTGAGCCTGATCCTAAATCTGATCCTAAACCTGATCCTGATCCTGATCCCAAATCTGATCCTGATCCCATTCCTGGGTCATACAGAGCAGCTCCACGGGCCAGCAGCAGCTGCACGATCTCTGCAAAGGGGAGTTAGATAAAGCTGAGCCTAAACCTCATCCTGATCCTAAATCTGATCCTAAACCTGATCCTGAGCCTAAACCTGATCCTGATCCTAAATCCGATCCTGATCCCATTCCCAGGTCATACAGAGCAGCTCCATGGGCCAGCAGCAGCTGCACGATCTCTGCAAGTGGGAATTAGATAGAGCTGAGCCTAAACCTGAGCCTGATCCTAATCCTGATCCTGATCCTAAACCTGAGCCTAATCCTGGTCTTAACTCTGATCCTGATCCTAAACCTGATTCTGATCCTGATCCTGATCCCATTCCTGGGTCGTCCAGGGCAGCCCCCGGGCCAGCAGCAGCTGCACGATCTCTGAAAGTGGGAATTAGATAAAGCTGAGCCTAAACCTGAGCCTGATCCTAAACCTGATCCTAAACTTGAACCTGATCCCAAATCTGATCCTGATCGCAAATCTGATCCTGATCCCATTCCTGGTCGTCCAGGGCGGCCCCCTGGGCCAGCAGTAGCTGCAACGATCTCTGCAAAGGAGTTAGATAAACCTGAGCCTAAACCTGATCCTAGTCCTAAAGCTGAGCCTAAACCTGATCCTGATCCCAAATCTGATCCTAAACCTGATCCTGATCCCAATTCTGATCCTGATCCCATTCCCGGGTCATACAGAGCAGCTCCACGGGCCAGCAGCAGCTGCACGATCTCTGCAAAGGGGAGTTAGATAAAGCTGAGCCTAAAGCTGATCCTGATCCTAAACCTGATCCTAAACCTGAACCTAATTCTGATCCTGATCCCAAATCTGATTCTGATCCCATTTCCGGGTCGTCCAGGGCGGCCCTCGGGCCAGCAGCAGCTGCACGATCTCTGCAAGTGGGAATTAGATAAAGCTGAGCCTAAAGCTGATCCTGGTCCTAAACCTGATCCTGATCCTGATCCTAAACCTGATCCTGGTCCTAAACCTGATCCTGATCCTGGTCCTAAACCTGATCCTGGTCCTAAATTTCCCCCAACTTTTCCAAGATTTCCTCCCCCATTTTTTAGGATTTTTCCTCCCCAGTTTTTGAGATTTTTCCTCCAAATTTTTAGAATTTCCCCCAAATTTTTCAGGACTTTTTCCCTCATTTTTTAGGATTTTTCCTCCCCAGTTTTTAGGAACTCGCCCCAAATTTTTGGGAATTTTTCCTCTCCAATTGTTGGGATTTTTCCTCCATTTTTAGCATTTTTTTCCTCTTCAATATCCCACCAATTTTTACAATTCTTTCCCCATTTTTTTATGATTTTCTCCCTTTTTTTTTTTAATTTCCCCATTTTTTTTCCACTCCCAATTTTTTTCAGCATCTCCCCCTCCCAAAATTTCCCAAAATTTCCCAAATTTTTCCCAAATTTCCTCACCCAGGTGTCCATGATTGGCAGCCTCGTGCAGGGGGTCCAGCCACAATAATCCCGAGGATTTATGGGATGACCCTAAAAACAAAAAGTGAATTTTGGGTTTTTTTCCCAAATTTTCAGGTTTTTGACCCCCAAAATTTTTAGGATTCACCCCCAAATTTTTGGGATTTTTTTCTCCTGAATTTTTAGAATTCCAGCCCAATTTTTTTGGGATTTTCCCACCATTTTTTAGGATTTTTCCCACCTCAATTTTTGGGATTTTTTCTCCCTATTTTTCAGATTTCATCCCAAAATTTTTGGGATTTTTTACCCCAATTCTTTGGGATTTTTCTGTCATTTTTAGGATTTTTCCTCCCCAATTTTTAGGATTCCACTCCAATTTTTCTTTTTATTTTCTGCCACTTTTTAGGATTTTTCCTCCCCAATTTTTAGAATTTTCCCCACAAATTTTTTTTTATTTTCTGCCATTTTTTAGGATTTTTCTTCCCCAATTTTTAGGATTCCACCCCAATTTTTGGGGGGATTCTTCCCCCAATTTTAAGGATTTTTTTCTGCCCAATTTTTAAAATTTCACCCCAATTTTTGTAAATTTTCTGCCATTTTTTAGGATTTTTCCACCTCAAATATTTTGGGATTTTTACCCAAATTTTTAGGATTTTCCCCCCAATTTTTGGGGATTTTTCTGCCATTTTTTAGGATTTTTCCTCCCCAATTTTTAGGATTCCACCCCAATTTTTTTGGGATTATTCCCCCAATTTTAAGGATTTTTCCTGCCTAATTTTTAACATTTCACCCCAATTTTTGTAAATTTTCTGCCATTTTTTAAGGATTTTCCACCCCAAATATTTTGGGATTTTTACCCAAATTTTTAGGATTTTCCCCCCAATTTTTGGGGATTTTTCTGCCACTTTTTAGGATTTTTCCTCCCTAATTTTTAGGATTCCACCCCAATTTTTTTTTATTTTCTGCCATTTTTTATGATTTTTTCCTCCCTAATTTTTAGGATTCCACCCCAAATTTTTTGGGATTTTTACCCAAATTTTTAGCATTTTCCCCCCAATTTTTGGGGATTTTTCTGCCACTTTTCAGGATTTTTCCTCTCTGATTTTTAAAATTCCACTTCAAATTCTTTAGGATTTTTCCATCATTTTTTAGGATTTTTCCTCCCCAATTTTATAGTTTTACACCAAATTTTTGGGAATTTTTTATCCCAATATCCCAGGATTCCAACTCAATTTTTTGTGATTTTTCTGCCACTTTTTAAGATTTTTCCTCTTAAATTTTTTAGTATTCACCCCAAAACTTTTCAGGATTTTTCATCCCCAATTTTTGGGATTTTTGCCCACAATTTTTTGGGATTTTTTCCCCAATTTTTAGGATTTTTCCTCCCCAATTTTGGGGATTTTTCCTCCAATTTTTTTTGCTTTATCCCAAATTTTTGGGATTTTTCCTCCCCAATTTTCAGGATTTTCCCCCAATTTTTTTGGATTTTTTTCCCCAATTTTTGGGATTTCTCCTCCCCAATTTTTGGGATTTCTCCTCAATTTTTTGGCATTTTTTTCCCCAATTTTGGGGATTTTTCCCCATTTTTTTATTTTCCCCCAATTTTGGGGATTTTTCCCCCATTTTTTTTATTTTCCCCCAATTTTGGGGGATTTTTTCCCCATTTTTCCCCCCAATTTTTAAGATTTTTCCCCAATTTTTAGGATTTTCCCTCCTCAATTTTTAAGATTTTCCCCCCAATTTTTGGGAATTTTTCCCCAATTTTTTTTATTTTCCCCCAATTTTGGGATTTTTTCCTCCCAATTTTCAGGATTTTCCCCAAATTTTTGGGATTTTTTTCCTCAATTTTTGGATTTCTCCTCCCAATTTTTGGGATTTCTCCTCAATTTTTGGGATATTTTCCCCAATTTTTTTTTCTTTTGCCCCCAATTTTTGGGATTTTTCCTCCCAATTTTCAGGATTTTCCCAAATTTTTGGGATTTTTTCCCCAATTTTTAGGATTTTTCCTCCCCATTTTTTGGGATTTTTCCCCAATTTTTGGAATTTTTCCCCCAATTTTTCTTTGTTTTACCCCCAATATTTGGGATTTTTTCCCCCAATTTTTTTTATTTTCTCCCCAATTTTTGGGGTTTTTCCTCCCAATTTTCAGGATTTCCCCAATTTTTTGGGATTTTTTCCCTATTTTTAGAATTTTTCCTCCCCATTTTTTGGGATTTTTTCCCAATTATTTGGGATTTTTTCCCCAATTTTTCTTTGTTTTGCCCCCAATTTTGGGGATTTTTCCCCAATTTTTTTTATTTTCCCCCAATTTTTTTTATTTTCCCCCAATTTTTAAGATTTTTTCCCCAATTTTTAGGATTTCTCCTCCCCATTTTTGGGATTTTTCCCCAATTTTTGGGATTTTTCCACCAATTTTTTTGTGTTTTGCCCCCAATTTTTTGGGATTTTTTCCCCCTACTTTTCAGGATTTAACTCAAATTTTTGGGATTTTTCCCCAATTTTTAAGATTCTTTCTCCCCAATTTTCAGGATTTCACTCCAATTTTTTAGGATTTTTCCCCCAATTTTTAGGATTTTCCCTCCTCAATTTTTAAGATTTTCCCCCCAATTTTTGGGAATTTTTTCCCCAATTTTTTTATTTTCCCCCAATTTTGGGATTTTTTCCTCCCCAATTTTCAGGATTTTCCTCCCCATTTTTTGGGATTTTTCCCCAATTTTTGGAATTTTTTCCCCAATTTTTCTTTGTTTTACCCTCAATTTTTGGGATTTTTTTCCCCCAATTTTTTTTGTTTTGCCCCCAATTTTTTGCATTTTTCCTCCCCAAATTTTACAATTTTTCTTCCCAATTTTCAGCATTTCCCCCAAATTTTGACCATTTTCTCCCAATTTTTCAGCCGTTTTTTAAGATATTTCCTCCAAATTTTTTTTAAAAATTTGATGAATTTTTAGGAATTTCTGGAATTTTGGGGAATTTTGGGTTCCCCCCTCACCTGGTCCAGGTAGAGTCGAACTTTTTTGGGGTCCCCCTCGATGCAGGCTCGGTGCAGGGGGGTCTCACCCCGTTCATTCCGACGGTTCCACTGCGGGAAATTTGGGAAAATTTGAGAAAATTTGCGGAAATTTGGAAAATTTTGGGAAATTTTGAAAAATTTTGAAAAATTTTAGGAATTTTGGGGGATTTTTTTGGAGATTTTTTGGAGATTTTTTGGGGATTTTTTGGAAAATTTTAGGGATTTTTGGGAAAATTTCAGGGTTTTTTTGGGGATTTTTTAAAATTTTGGAGGATTTTTGGAAATTTTTTGGGGATTTTGTTACAAATTTTTTGGCAGTTTTGGAACATTTTGGGGGAATTTTTTAGGAATTTTGGGGATTTTTGGAGGAATTTTGGGAATTTTTCAGAATTTTTTTGGGAATTTTGGAAAATTTTGAGGGAATTTTTGGGGGATTCTTGGAGCAAATTTTTGGTGAATTTTTGGGATATTTTGGTGAATTTTTTGTGAATTTTTGGTGATTTTTGGGGAAATTTTTTGGGAGTTTTGGAGAAATTTTAGGAAACTTTTAGAGGATTTTTTTTTTATTATTGGGGAAATTTTTGGGGAATTTTTTGGGAATTATTTTAGATTTTTGGGGAATTTTTGGAGGAAAATATGGTGAATTTTTGGGGATTTTTTTTAAATTTTGGGGGATTTTTGGTGAATATTTGGTGGATTTTTTGGGATATTTTGGTGAATTTTTTGTGAAATTTTTGGGAATTTTTGGGGAAATTTTTTGTGAATTTTAGAGAAATTTTGGGAAACTTTTTGAGGAATTTTTTTTTATTTTTGGGGAATTTTTTGGGGACTTTTTTTTTATTTTTGGGGAATTTTTTGGGGACTTTTTTGGGAATTATTTTAGATTTTTGGGGAATTTTTGGAGGAAAATATGGTGAATTTTTGGGGATTTTTTTTTAAATTTGGGGGATTTTTGGTGAATATTTGGTGGATTTTTCGGGAATTTTTGGTGAATTTTTCAGGATGTTTTGGTGAATTTTTTGAGAAATTTTTGGGAATTTTTGGTGAAATTTTTGGGAATTTTTTGGGAATTTTGGAGAATTTTTGGGAAACTTTGAGGAATTTTTTTTATTTTTGAGGAATTTTTTTTTATTTTTGGGGATTTTTGAGGAACTTTTGAGGAATTTTTGGGAATTTTTTGGGGAATTTTGGGAGGAAAATATGGTGAATTTTTTGGGATTTTTTTTAATTTTTGGGAGGATTTTTGGTGAATATTTGGTGAACTTTTGGGGTTTTTTTGGCATTTTTTAGTGAAATTTTTGGAATTTTTTTGGGATATTTTAGAGAATTTTTGGGGATCATTAGAGCATTTTTGGGGAATTTTTTGGGAATTTTTGGGGAATTTTTGGGATATTTTGGTGAATTTTTTGTGAAATTTTTGGGAATTTTTCGGGATATTTTGTTGAAATTTTTGGGATTTTTTCGGATATTTTGGTGAATTTTTTGTGAATTTTTTGGGGTATTTTGGTGAATTTTTGGGGAATTTTTGGGATATTTTGTTGAAATTTTTTGTGAAATTTTTGGGATATTTTGCTGAATTTTTGGTGGACTTCTGGGGGTTTTTTTGGCATTTTGTAGTGAAAATTTTGGAAATTTTTTGGGATATGTTAGAGATTTTTTGGTGAATTTTTGGGGATCATTGGCGCATTTTTGGTAATTTTTTTGGGAATTTTTTGGGAATTTTTTGGGATATTTTGTTGAAATTTTTTGGAATATTTTGGTGAATTTTTTTGTGAATTTTTTGGGATATTTTGGTGAATTTTTGGTGAATTTTTGGTGATATTTTGGTGAATTTTTTGTGAAATTTTTGGGAATTTTTTGGGATATTTTGTTGAAATTTTTGGGATTTTTTGGGATATTTTTGTGAATTTTTTGTGAATTTTTTGGGATAGTTTGTTGAAATTTTTGGGAATTTTTTAGGGTATTTTTGTGAATTTTTTGTGAATTTTTTGAGGTATTTTGGTGAATTTTTTGTGAATTTTTTGGGATATTTTGGTGAATTTTTTGTGAAATTTTTGGGAATTTTTGGGATATTTTGTTGAAATTTTGGTGAATTTTTTGGGATATTTTGGTGAATTTTTTGTGAATTTTTTGGGGTATTTTGTTGAAATTTTTGGGAATTTTTTGGGATATTTTGTTGAAATTTTTGGGAATTTTTTGGGATATTTAGGTGAATTTTTTTGTGAATTTCTTTGGATATTTTGGTGAATTTTTTGGTGAATTTTTTGGGATATTTTGTTGAAATTTTTGGGGATTTTTTGGGATATTTTGGTGAATTTTTTGTTAATTTTTTGGGGTATTTTGGTGAATTTTTTGTGAATTTTTTGGGGTATTTCGGTGAATTTTTGGTGAATTTTTTGGGGTATTTTTGCGAATTTTTGGTGAATTTTTTGTGATATTTTGGTGAATTTTTGGGGGGTTTTTGGAGGGTTTTTGGAGAATTTTTGGGGACTTTTTGGAGAATTTTTGGGCTCCCTCACCTTGTTTCTCTGGCGCCTCCCAGGGACACTTTTGGGGTAACCCTCGAGATCCTCCTCCTCATCCTCTGCAAAACATCCCAGAATTCCCAAAATTTCCCAAAATTCCCCAAAAATTCCCAAAATTCCCAAAATTCCCTCATTTTCCAAAAACCTCCCCCAAAAATTCCCCTAAAATTTCCCCAAATCCCCTTTAAAATCCCCTCAAACACACCAAAAGTTCCCAAAATTCCCAAAAAATTCCCCAAAATTCCCAAAAAATTCCCCAAAATTCCCCCAAATTCCCAAAAATTCCCCCACGTCCCATTTAAATCCCTCTAAAATCTCCCTAAAATTCCCCAAATTCCCCTAAATGCCCTTAAAATCCCAAAAAATCCCCCAAAATTCCCCAAAAATTCCCAAAATCCCCCAAAATTTCCCAAAAATCCCCCAAAAATTTCCAAAAATCCCCCAAAAATTTCCCAAAATCCCCAAAAATTTCCCAAAAATCCCCAAAATCCCCCAAAAATTTCCAAAATCCCCCAAAATTTCCTTTAAATCCCTCAAAATCCTTTAAAAATCCCAAAAAATCCCCCAGAATCCCCAAAATCCCCAAAAAAATCCCCTAAAATTCCCAAAATTCTCCAAAATTCCCTCTAACCCCCAAAATTCCCTTTAAACCCCCAAATTCCCCCAAAATCCCCAAAAATTGCCAAAAATACCGCCCAAAATTCCCTTAAAATCCCCAAAATCCCCCAAAATTCCCTTAAAATCCTCCAAAATCCCCAAAATTCCCCAAAAACCTCCCAAAGTTCCCTTTAAACCCCAAAAATCTCCTTTAAGTCCCCTTAAAACCCCCAAAAATCCTCAAAAAATTCCCCAAAAATCCTCAAAAAATCCCCAAAAATCCCCCAAAAATCCCCAAAAAATCCTCAAAAATCCCCAAAAAATCCCAAAAAATTCCCAAAAATCCCCAAAAAATTCCCAAAGAATCCTCAAAAATCCCCCAAAATCCCCAAAATATCCCCAAAAATCCTCAAAAAATCCCCAAAAAATTCCAAAAATCCCCAAAAATCCCCAAAAATCCCCAAAAATCCCCAAAAATCCGAAAAATCCCAAAAAATCCCCAAAAAAATCCCCAAAAATCCCAAAAAATCCCCCAAAAATCCCAAAAAATTCCCAAAAAATCCCCAAAAAAATCCCCCAAAAAATCCCAAAAATCCCCAAAAATCCCCAAAAATCCCCAAAAAATCCGAAAAAATCCCAAAAAATCCCCAAAAATCCTCAAAAACCCCAAAACATTCCCAAAAATCCCCCAAAAATCCAAATTTCTCTCACCACTCTCTGACAATTCTGATTCTTCTTCCTCCTCCTCTTCCTCCTCCTCCTCCTCCTGGCCCTGCCCCTCCCCCCCCAGCAGTTTTTGGGTCTCCTGGGCCCCCTGGGTGTCCCCAGCCCGGAGCTGCTGAGCCAGGAGCCTCCTCAGCACCTGCAGCTGCAACAGGGGAATTATGGGATGGAAAGGGTTAAAAACAGCACCAAAATATCCTGAAAAACCATAGAAATGGCCCCAGAAACAGCCCCAAAAATCCCAGAAATTATCCCAAAAATATCCTTAAAAGTTACAAAAATGGCCCCAGAAACAGCCCCAAAAATCCCAGAAATCATCCCAAAATATCCTTAAAAACCATAGAAATGGCCCCAGAAACAGCCCCAAAAATCCCAGAAATTATCCCAAAATATCCTTAAAAATCATAGAAATGGCCCCAGAAACAGCCCCAAAATCCCCTAAAAAACCCCAAATACATCCTAAAAACCCTAAAATCCCTCCAAAATACCCAAAAATTCTTCAAAAATTCCCAATAAATTCTCCAAAAATTCCCCAAACATTCCCCAAAATCCTCTCAGAATTCCCCCAAAATCGCCCCAAAATCCTCTAAAAATCCCCTTAAAATCCCAAAAACCCCACTAAAAACCCCCAAAAAATCCCCCAAAAATCCCAAAAATTCTCAAAAAATCCCAAAAATTCTCTTTAAAAATTCCCCTAAAAATCCCCTCTAAATACCCCAAAACCCCCTAAAAACTCCAAAATAATCCCCCAAATTATCACTAAAAATACCCAAAAAATCCCAAAATTCCCAAAAAAATTCCCAAAAAAAATTCCCAAAATTCCCCAAAAATCCTCTAAAAAACCCCCAAAATCCCTCAAAAAATTCCCAAAAAATTCTCAAAATATCCCAAAAAATTCCCAAAAAATTCCCCAAAAAATCCCAAAAAAATCCCTAAAAATTCCCAAAAATTCCCCAAAAATCCTCTCAGAAATCTCCCCAAAATCCCAAAAATCCCCTAAAAATCCCCCCAAAATCCCCAAAAATCTCAAAACCTCCTAAAAACCCCCAAAATGCCTCAAAAAATTCCCAAAAAAATTCCTAAAATGTTCCCAAAAAATTCCCAAAAAATTCCTAAAAAATTCCCAAAAAAATTCCCCAAAAATTCCTTAAAACTCCTCTCAGAATTCCCCCCAAAATTCACCAAAAATTCCCCAAAATCCCCCCAAAAATCCCTCAAAATTGTCTAAAAATCCCCTAAAAATCCTTGAAAAATCCCAACAAATTCTCAAAAAATTCTCAGAAATTCCCAAAAACTCCCAAAAATTCCCCAAAAATTTCAATATAATCCCCAAAAATCCTCTCAGAAATACCCCCAAAATCGCCCCAAAATCCCCTAAAAATCCCCAAAATATCTCCTAAAAAGCCCCAAAAAACCCCCAAAATCCCTCAAAAAATTCCTAAAAAATTCTCAAAAAATTCCCCAAAAATTCCTAAAAAATTCCTTAAAACTCCTCTCAGAAATCCCCCAAAATTCACCAAAAATTCCCCAAAAATCCCCCAAAAATACCCCACAAATCTCCTAAAACCCCCAAAATCCCTCAAAAAATTCCTAAAAAATTCTCAAAAAATTCCCAAAAATTCCTAAAAATTCCCCAAAAATCCCAAAAAATTCCTAAAAAATTCCTAAAAATTCCTAAAATATTCCCAAAAATCCCCCAAAAATTCCTAAAATACTCCCAAAAATCCCCAAAAATCCCCTGAACAACCCCCAAAAGCCTCCGAAAAACCCCCAAAATCCCTCAAAAAATTCCTAAAAAATTCTCAAAAAATTCCCAAAAAATTCCTAAAAATTCCCAAAAATTCCTAAAAAATTCCCAAAAATTCCTAAAATATTCCTAAAAACTTCCCAAAATATTCCTAAAAAATTCCCAAAAATCCCCTAAAAATCCCCCATAAACCTCTGAAAAACCCCCAAAATCCCTCAAAAAAATTCTAAAAAATTCTCAAAATTCCCAAAAATTCCTAAAAATTCCCAAAATTTCCTTAAAAATTCCCCAAAAATTCCCAAAATATTCCCCAAAAATCCCCCAAAAATCCCCCATAAACCTCCGAAAAAACCCCCAAAATCCTCAAAAGTTCCTAAAAATTCTCAAAATATCAAAAATTCCTAAAAGATTCCCAAAAATTCTAAAAATTCCCCAAAAAATTCCTAAAATATTCCTAAAAAATTCCTAAAACATTCCTAAAAAATTCCCAAAAAATTCCGAAAAAATTCCCAAAAAATTCCTAAAATATTCCCCAAAAATTCCCAAAATCCCCCAAAACCTCCGAAAACCCCCAAAATCCCTCAAAAATTCCTCAAAATTCCTCAAAATTCCCAAAAATTCTCAAAATTCCCAAAAATTCCCAAAAAATTCCCTAAAAATTCCCAAAATATTCCCAAAATTCCACAAAATCCCCCAACAACCTCCGAAAACCCCCAAAATCCCTCAAAAATTCCTAAAAATTCTAAAAATTCCCAAAAAATTCCAAAAAAATTCTCAAAAAATTCCCAAAAAATTCCTAAAAAATTCTCAAAACATTCCCAAAAAATTCCTAAAATATTCCCAAAAAATTTCCAAAAAATCCCCCAAAAACATCCGAAAAACCCCCAAAATCCCTCAAAAAATTCCAAAAAAATTCCTAAAAAATTCTCAAAAAATTCCCAAAAAATTCCCAATAAATTCTAAAAAAATTCCCAAAAAATTCCTAAAAAATTCCTAAAAAATTCCCAAAAAATTCCCAAAAAATTCCCAAAAAATTCCTAAAAAATTCCCAAAAAATTCCTGAAATATTCCTAAAAAATTCCCAAAAAATTCCTAAAATATTCCCAAAGAATTCCCAAAAAATTCCCCAAATTCCCATTCCCATCCCACCTCCATGCGGGCGTCCCCGGCGCGGCGGGCGCAGCTCAGGGCGCTGCTCAGCGCGGGCAGGACCTGGCACGGGGCCGAGCCCGAATCCTCCAGGGTCAGAGCCACGTTCAGCCACGTCCGGGACTCCTGCAATTATGGGATGGATGGGATTTGGGGTTTGGGATTTGGGGTTTATGGGATTTGGGGTTTGGGGTTTATGGGATTTGGGGTTTGGGGTTTATGGGATTTGGGGGTTTATGGGATTTGGGACGGGGCCGACCCCGAATCCTCCAGGGTCAGAGCCACGTTCAGCCACGTCCGGGACTCCTGAGGCATGGGATGGATGGGATTTATGGGATGGATGGGATTTGGGGTTTATGGGATTTGGGGTTTTGGGATTTGGGGTTTATGGGATTTATGGGATTTATGGGATTTGGGGTTTATGGGATTTGGGGTTTATGGGATTTGGGGTTTGGGATTTTGATTTATGGGATTTAGGATTTATGGGATTTGGGGTTTGGGATTTATGGGATTTATGGGATTTATGGGATTTATGGGATTTGGGGTTTGGGGTTTATGGGATTTGGGATTTATGGGATTTGGGGTTTATGGGATTTGGGGGTTTGGGATTTATGGGATTTGGGACGGGGCCGAGCCCGAATCCTCCAGGGTCAGAGCCACGCTCAGCCACGTCCGGGACTCCTGAGTTAAGGGATGGATGGGATTTGGGGTTTATGGGATTTGGGGTTTATGGGATTTGGGGTTTATGGGATTTATGGGATTTGGGGTTTGGGATCTGGGCCTGACCCAACCCCGAATCCTCCAGGGTCAGAGCCACGTTCAGCCACGTCTGGGACTCCTGCAATTATGGGATGGATGGGATTTGGGGTTTATGGGATTTGGGGTTTATGGGATTTGGGGTTTTGGGATTTGGGGTTTGGGATTTGGGGTTTGGGATTTGGGGATTATGGGATTTAGGGTTTGGGATTTATGGGATTTGGCACAGGGCCGAGCCCGAATCCTCCAGGGTCAGAGCGATGTTCAGCCACGTCCGGGACTCCTGCAATTATGGGATGGATGGGATTTGGGGTTTATGGGATTTGGGGTTTATGGGATTTGGGGTTTTGGGATTTGGGGTTTGGGATTTTGGGGATTTGGGGATTATGGGATTTAGGGTTTGGGATTTATGGGATTTGGCACAGGGCCGAGCCCGAATCCTCCAGGGTCAGAGCGACGTTCAGCCACGTCCGGGACTCCTGCAATTATGGGATGGATGGGATTTGGGGTTTGGGATTTGGGGTTTATGGGATTTTGGGGTTTATGGGATTTATGGGATTTGGGGTTGATGGGATTTGGGATTTATGGGATTTGGGATTTATGGGACCTGGCACGGGGCCAAGCCTGAATCCTCCAGGGTCAGAGCCACGTTCAGCCACGTCCGGGACTCCTGCAATTATGGGATGGATGGGATTTGGGGTTTATGGGATTTATGGGATTTGGGGTTTGGGGTTTATGGGATTTGGGGTTTATGGGATTTGGGGTTTATGGGATTTATGGGGTTTGGGGTTTATGGGATTTGGGATTTATGGGATTTGGGGTTTGGGATTTATGGGATTTGGGATTTATGGGATTTGGGACGGAGCCGAGCCCGAATCCTCCAGGGTCAGAGCCACGTTCAGCCACGTCCGGGACTCCTGAGTTATGGGATGGATGGGATTTGGGGTTTGGGATTTGGGGTTTATGGGATTTGGGGTTTGGGGTCTTTGGGATTTGGGGTTTGGGATTTATGGGATTTGGGACGGGGCCGAGCCTGAATCCTCCAGGGTCAGAGCCACGCTCAGCCACGTCCGGGACTCCTGAGTTATGGGATTTATGGGATTTATGGGATTTATGGGATTTGGGGTTTATGGGATTTGGGGTTTGTGATTTATGGGATTTGGGATTTATGGGATTTGGGATTTATGGGATTTGAGGTTTGGGATTTATGGGATTTGGGGTTTATGGGATTTGGGGTTTGGGATTTATGGGATTTGGGACGGGGCCGAGCCCGAATCCTCCAGGGTCAGAGCCACGCTCAGCCACGTCCGGGACTCCTGAGTTATGGGATGGATGGGATTTGGGGTTTATGGGATTTGGGGTTTATGGGATTTATGGGATTTGGGGTTTATGGGATTTGGGGTTTGGGATTCATGGGATTTGGGGTTTATGGGATTTGGGATTTATGGGATTTGGGGTTTGGGATTTTGATTTATGGGATTTGGGATTTATGGGATTTGGGGTTTATGGAATTTATGGGATATTGGATTTATGGGATTTGGGGTTTATGGGATATGGGATTTAAGAATATTGGGATTTAGATTTATGGAGTTTATGGGATTTGTGGTTTATGGGATTTGGGGTTTGGGCTTTTGGGGTTTGGGATCTGGGCCTGACCCAACCCCCGAATCCTCCAGGGTCAGAGCCACGCTCAGCCACGTCCGGGACTCCTGAGGCATGGGATGGATGGGATTTGGGGTTTATGGGATTTGGGGTTTATGGGATTTGGGGTTTATGGGATTTGGGGATTTGAGATTTATGGGATTTGTGATTTTGGGAATCATGGGATTGGGGGATTTGGGATTTATGGAATTTGGGGATCTGAGATTTATGGGATTTGGAATTTTTGGGATTTGGGTTTTGTTGGATTGGGGATTTCGGGATATAGTATTTGGGATTTATGGGATTTGGGGATTTGGGATTTTTAGGATTTTTGGGAATTTGGGATTTCCCACCTCCAGGGGCTCCCCCTGGCGCAGCTGCAGCTCCCTCTGGAAATGCTCCAGGGCCCGGGAATGCTCCCCCAGGTCCCGGAAGGTCGTGGCCAGCGAGACGTGGATCACAGCCAGGTCCTGGCAGGGAACCCCCAGGGACTCGGCCAGGGACAGCTGGGAGCGAATTCCCAAAAAAAATTGGGAAAAGAGGGAAAAAAAATTGGGATATTGGTGAAAAAATGGGGAAAAAAAAAATTCCCACAAGAATTCCCAGATTTTTCATGGATTTTTCCCATTTTTAACCCGTATTTTTCCCAGTTTTTTCCCCATGTTTTCCCACTAGAATTCCTGGTTTTTCCCCATTTTTTCCCACTAGAATTTCCAGATTTTCCCCAGTTTTTCCCAGATTTTCCTCATATTTTTCCTGAATTTTCCCCATGTTTTCCCACTAGAATTCCTGTATTTTCCCCATGTTTTCCCATTAGAATTCCCAGATTTTCCCCATATTTTTCCAAAATTTTCCCCATTTTTTCCCATTAGAATTCCAGGATTTTTCCCGTGTTTTCCCACCAGAATTCCTGGTTTGTCCACATTTCTTCCCACCAGAATTCCCGCATTTTCCCCGTATTTTTCCCAGTTTTTCCCCCACGTTTTCCCCCCAGAATTCCAGGATTTCTCCCATGTTTTCCCACTAGAATTCCAGGATTTTCCCCAATTTTTCCCATATTTTCCCCGTATTTTTCCCAGAATTTTCCCCATATTTTTCCCTGTTTTTTTCCCCATGTTTTCCCACCAGAATTCCCAGATTTTCCCCATTTTTTCCCACTAGAATTCCTGGATTTCACCCGTATTTTTCCTAGTTTTCCCCCCATTTTTTCCCACTAGAATTCCAGGATTTCTGCCATGTTTTCCCCCCAGAATTCCAGGATTTTCCCCATATTTTTCCCAGTTTTTCCCCCATGTTTTTCCATTAGAATTCCCAGATTTTCCCCATGTTTTCCCACTAGAATTCTAGGATTTTCCCCATATTTTTACCAAATTTTCCCCATTTTTTCCCATTAGAATTCCAGGATTTTCCCCATGTTTTCCCACCAGAATTCCAGGATTTCTCCCATTTTTCCCACTAGAATTCCCGCATTTTCCCCATATTTTCCCAGTTTTTCCCCATTTTTTCCCACTAGAATTCCAGGATTTTTCCCATATTTTTCCCAAACTTTCCCCATTTTTTCCCATTAGAATTCCAGGACTTTTTCCATGCTTTCCCATTAGAATTCCCATTTTTTCCCACTAGAATTCCCAGATTTTCACCAATTTTTCCCGTATTTTTCCCAGTTTTTTTCCCCATTTTTTCCCACTAGAATTTCCAGATTTTCCCCATTTTTTCCCCACAGAATTCCCATATTTTCTCACTAGAATGCCAAGATTTTTCCCATATTTTTCCCAGTTTTTTTCCCCAATTTTTCCCAATAGAATTCCGAGATTTTTCCCATGTTTTCCCACTAGAATTCCAGGATTTTCCCCGATTTTTCCCATATTTTCCCCGTATTTTTCCCAGTTTTTCCCCATGCTTTCCCCCCAGAATTCCAGAATTTCTGCCATGTTTCCCCCCAGAATTTCAGGATTTCTCCCATTTTTTCCCCCTAGAATTCCAGGATTTTCCCCATATTTTTCCCAGTTTTTTCCCCATGTTTTCCCACTAGAATTCTGGGATTTTTCCCATGTTTTCCCACTAGAATTCCCGCATTTTCCCCGTATTTTTCCCAGTTTTTCCCCATGTTTTCCCCCCAGAATCCTAGTTTTTCCCATGTTTCCCCCCAGAATTCCAGGATTTCTGCCATGTTTACCCCCAGAATTCCAGGATTTCTGCCATTTTTTCCCACTAGAATTCCCGCATTTTCCCCGTATTTTTCCCAGTTTTTCCCCCACGTTTTCCCCCAGGATTCCCAGTCTCCCCTCTGTACCTGTCTCTGGTAGTACTGGGCTGCCCTGCGGAAGTCCCCGAGCTGGGCCAGGCTGTCCCCGAGGCGCTCGCACAGGGACAGTGACACCGGCGGGGCCAGCGAGGGCAGGGACAGGCGGGACAGACAGCGGGACACCCGCGAGGCTGGGGACAGAGGACATCACTGGGGACATGGGGACACTGGGAGACTGGGGACATTGGTGTGACAGCGACACCGGCGGGGACAGAGAGGGCAGGGACAGGCGGGACAGACAGCGGGACACCCGCGAGGCTGGGGACAGAGGGACACTCAGGGGACAGAGGGACATCACTGGGTACAGAGGGACAGACACTCAGGGGACATGGGGGACACTGGGGACAATCAGGGGACAATGGGGACACTGAGGGCATTAGGGAAATTGGGGACATTGGTGCGACAAGGACACCGATGGGGACACAGAGGGGACGGAGAGCCGGGACAGACAACAGGACACCCGCGAGGCTGGGGACAGAGGGACACTCAGAGGACAGAGGGACATCACTGAGGACAGAGGGACATCACTGGGGACACTGGGGGATTGGGAAATTGGGGGATTGGGGACATTGGTGTGACAGCAACAGCGGCGGGGACAGCGAGGGGCGCGGAGAGGCGGGACAGACAGCGGGACACCCGCGAGGCTGGGGACAGAGGGACACTCAGGGGACAGAGGGACATCACTGAGGACAGAGGGACATCACTGGGGACACTGGGGGATTGGGGACAGTGAGGGATTGGGGACATTGGGGACATTGGGGGATTGGGGACATTGGTGTGACAGCGACAGCGGCGGGGCCAGCGAGGGCAACGGACAGGGCGGGACAGACAGCGGGACACCCGCGAGGCTGGGGACAGAGGACACTCAGGGGACAGAGGGACATCACTGGGGACATGGGGACACTGGGGACAGAGGGATATCACTGGGGACACTGGGGGATTGGGGACACTGGGGACAAAGGGACACTCAGGGGGACACTGGGGGGATTGGGGACATTGGGGACATTGGGGACATTGGGGACATTGGGGATGTTGGGGATGTTGGGGCATTGGGCACAGTGGGGGGGATTGAGGGCATTGGGGACATTGAGGGATTTGG
This sequence comes from Luscinia luscinia, assembly GCA_034336685.1. Taxonomy (NCBI): domain Eukaryota; kingdom Metazoa; phylum Chordata; class Aves; order Passeriformes; family Muscicapidae; genus Luscinia; species Luscinia luscinia. The sequence continues at coordinate 99,222 of JAKWBO010000123.1, forward strand.
GACATTGGGGACACTCAGAGACAATTGGGGACACTGGGGACACTCAGGGACTTTGGGGACACTGAGGGCATTGGGGACACTGGGGACATTTGGGACACTGGTGACATTTGAGTACATTGGGGACACTGGTGACATTTGGGACATTGGGGACATTTGGGACATTGGGGACATTTGGGACATTGGGGACATTTGGGTCATTCTGTAACAATTTGGGACTTTTTGGTTCCATTTGGAGCCATTTTAGGGACACCTGGTGACACCTGGGGACCATTTGGAGCCAATTTGGGACCGTTGGTGAGATTTTTGGAATTTTGGGAACATTTGGTGCCACTTTGGAACACTTGGTGACACTTTTGGGAATTCTGGGGACATTTGGTGCCATTTTTGACCATTTGGAGCCATTTTGGTGCCATTTGGTGCCAATTTGGGACCATTTGGTGCCACTCTGGTGCCATTTGGAGCCACTGTGATACCACTTTGGGACACTTGGTGCCATTTTGAGCCACTTTGATGCCATTTTGGGACACTTGGTACCATTTTGGGGACACTTGTTGCCATCCTGGGGACACTTGGTGCCATTTGAAGCCAATCTGGAACCATTTGGAGCCAATTTGGGACCATTTAAAGCCATTTGGTGCCATTTTGGTGCCATTTGGTGCCACTTTGGGACACTTGGTGCCATTTTGAGCCACTTTGATGCCATTTTGGGACACTTGGTGCCATTTTTGGGGACACTTGGTGCCATTTTGAGCCATTTTGATGCCATTTTGGGACACTTGGTGCCATTTGGGGACACTTGGTGCCATTTTGAGCCACTTTGATGCCATTTTGAGCCACTTTGGTGCCATTTTGAGCCACTTTGATGCCATTTGGAGCCATTTTCGACCATTTTGGTGCCATTTGGTGCCATTTTGGTGCCATTTTGGGACACTTGGTGCCACTTTGGGGACACCTGGGGACATTTCTGGCCCACTGACCGTGCCTCAGGCTGTGCCTCAGCTGCCTCCGCTGCTCCTGCCCGGGGTGTCCCAGCGCCAGCGCCCGGCGCAGCGCCCGCCTGGCAGCCTCAAACTCCCCCAGGGACAGCAGCACCTGCAAAGGAACATCCCACAATTCCCAAGGAATCCCAAAATTTCCCAAAATCCCAAAATCCCCAAAATAATTCCCAGAGAATTCAGAAAAAACCCCCGAAATTCGGGCGAAAAACCAAAATTTCGGAGCAAGTTTGGACGTTCTGGAGTCAGCTCAGAATTTCTAAAATTGCTCAAAAATTTCGAGGGATTTCTCAAAATGCCAAGGGAATCTCAAAATTCCAAAAATCCCCTAAAAATTCCAAAGGAATAACCAAAAATTCCCAAAAATTCCCCCCCAAAATTCCAAAGGAATAACCAAAAAAAATCCCAAAATTCCCAAAAAATTCCCAAAATTCCCCCAAAAAATTCCAAAGGAATAACCCAAAAAAAAATCCCAAAATTCCCAAAAAACTTCCAAAAATTCCTCCCAAAATTTCAAAGGAATAACCAAAAAGAATCCCAAAAATTCCCCCAAAACTTCCAAAGGAATAACCAAAAAAAAAATCCCAAAATTCCCAAAAAATTCCCAAAAATTTCCCCAAAAATTCCAAAGGAATAACCAAAAAAATCCCTGGCCATTCCCAAAAAATCCCAGAATCCCCAAAAAAATCCCAAAATTCCCAGAGAATTCACCAAAAACTCCCCGAAATTGCGGCGAAAAACCAAAATTTCGGAGCAAATTTGGACGTTCTGGAGTCAGCTCAGAATTTCCAAAATTGCTCAAAAATTTCGAGGGAATTCCAAAAATTCTAAGGGAATCTCAAAATTGCCAAAAATTCCCAAAAATTCCCAAAAATTCCAAAGGAATAACCAAAAAATCCCAAAATTCCCAAAAATTCCTGAAAAATTCCAAAGGAATAACCAAAAAATCCCAAAAATTCCAAAAAATTCCCAAAAAATTCCCAAAATTCCCCCCAAAAATTCCAAAGGAATAACAAAAAAATCCCAAAATTCCCAAAAATTCCCAAAATTCCCTCAAAAGTTCCAAAGGAATAACCAAAAAATCCCAAAATTCCCAAAACATTCTCAAAAATTCCCCCAAAAATTCCAAAGGAATAACCAAAAAAAATCCCAAAATTCCCAAAAATTCCCTGAAAAATTCCAAAGGAACAACCAAAAAAATCCCAAAATTCCCAAAAAATTCCCAAAAAATTCCCAAAAATTCCCTCAAAAGTTCCAAAGGAATAACCAAAAAAATCCCAAAATTCCCAAAACATTCTCAAAAATTCCCCAAAAATTCCAAAGGAATAACCAAAAAAATCTCAAAATTCCCAAAAATTCCCCCCAAAAATTCCGGAAGGAATAACCAAAAAATTCCCAAAAATTCCCAAAAATTCCCCCAAAAATTCCAAAGGAATAACCAAAAAATCCCAAAATTCCCAAAATTCCCCCAAAATTCCAAAGGAATAACCAAAAAAATCCCAAAATTCCAAAAAATTCCCAAAAATTCCAAAGGAATAACCAAAAAAAATCCCAAAATTCCCAAAAATTCCCCAAAATTCCAAAGGAATAACCAAAAAAATCCCAAAATTCCAAAAAATTCCCAAAAAATTCCCAAAATTCCCCCCAAAATTCCAAAGGAATAACCAAAAAAATCCCAAAATTCCCAAAAATTCCCAAAAATTCCCAAAAATTCCCCCCAAAATTCCAAAGGAATAACCAAAAAATCCCAAAATTCCCAAAATTTCCCAAAAATTCCAAAGGAATAACCAAAAAAACCCCAAAATTCCCAAAAATTCCCCAAAATTCCTAAAAATTCCAAAGGAATAACCAAAAAAAATCCCAAAATTCCCAAAAATTCCCAAAATTTCCCCAAAAATTCCAAAGGAATAACCCCAAAAAATCCCAAAATTCCCAAAAAATTCCCAAAAATTCCTCCCAAAATTCCAAAGGAATAACCAAAAATTCTCAAAATTCCCCCAAAAATTCCAAAGGAATAACCAAAAAAATCCCAAAATTCCCAAAAAATTCCCAAAAATTTCCCCAAAAATTCCAAAGGAATAACCAAAAAAATCCCTGGCCATTCCCAAAAAATCCCAGAATCCCCAAAAAAATCCCAAAATTCCCAGAGAATTCACCAAAAAACCCCCCGAAATTGCGGCGAAAAACCAAAATTTCGGAGCAAATTTGGACGTTCTGGAGTCAGCTCAGAATTTCCAAAATTGCTCAAAAATTTCGAGGGATTTCTCAAAAATTCCAAGGGAATCTCAAAATTCCCAAAAAATTCCCCAAAAATTCCCCCAAAAATTGCGAAGGAATAACCAAAAAAATCCCAAAATTCCCAAAAATTCCAAAAATTTCCCCCAAAAATTTCAAAGGAATAACCAAAAAAAATCCAAAAATTCCAAAAATTTCCCCAAAATTCCAAAGGAATAACCAAAAAAAAATCCCAAAATTCCCAAAAAATTCCCAAAAATTCCAAAGGAATAACCAAAACAAAATCCCAAAATTCCCAAAAAATTCCCAAAAATTCCCCCCAAAATTCCAAAGGAATAACCAAAAAACTCCCAAAATTCCCAAAAAATTCCCAAAAATTCCCTCAAAAGTTCCAAAGGAATAACCAAAAAAATCCCAAAATTCCCAAAACATTCTCAAAAATTCCCCCAAAAATTCCAAAGGAATAAGAAAACAAATCCCAAAATTCCCAAAAAATCCCAAAATCCCCCAAAAAAATTCCCAGGGAATTCACCAAAAAATCGGAAAAAAATAGAAAAAAATTCCAAAAATTCCCCAAAAAATCCGGAGAAATTCCCAAAAAAATCCCCAAAAAATCACCAAAAATCAGGAAAAATTACTCAAAAAATCCACAAAAATCAAAAAATCCCCCCCCAAAAAAAAAAAAAAAATCGAAAAAAATTCCCAAAAAAAATCCCAAAAGAATCCCAAAAAATCAGGAAAAAGTCCAAAAAAATCCCAAAAATATTCCAAAAATCAGGAAAAATTACTCAAAAATTCCACAAAAATACCAAAAATTCTCAAAAAATCCACAAAAATCCCAAAAAATCCCAAAAATTCCCAAAAAATCCCAAAAAATCCCAAAAACCCAGGAAAAATTCCCAAAAAATCCCTAAAAATCAGGAAAAATTACTCAAAAATTCCACAAAAATCACTAAAAAAATTCTCAAAAAAATCCCCAAAAAATCCCAAAAAATCCCAAACAAATCCCAAAAAATCCCCAAAAAATCCCCAAAAAATCGAAAAAAATTCGAAAAAATTCCCAAAAAATCAGGAAAAATTCCCCAAAAAATCCCCCAAAAATCCCCCAAAAATCCCCAAAAATCGAAAAAATCGAAAAAAACCCAAAAAATCCCAAAAATCAGGAAAAATTCCCAAAAAATCCCCAAAAAATCAGGAAAAATTACTCCAAAATTCCACAAGAAGTCCAAAAAATCCCAAAAAAAAAAAAATTCGAAAAAAATCCCCAAAAAAAATCTCAAAAAATCCTAAAAAATTTAAAAAAATCGGAAAAAATTTTAAAAAATCTCAAAAAAATCCCAAAAAAATCCCCAAAAATCAGGAAAAATTACTCAAAAAATCCACAAAAACACCAAAAATTTCTCAAAAAAATCTACAAAAAATCCCAAAAAATCCCCAAAAATCCCAAAAACTCTCAAAAAATCCTAAAAAATCCAAAAAACCGAAAAAAAATCCCAAATAAATCGAAAAAATCCCAAAAAATCCCAAAAAATCCCAAAAAATCAGGAAAAATTACTCAAAAATTCCACAAAAATACCAAAAAATGCTCAAAAAAATCCACAAAAAATACCAAAAAATCCCCAAAAAATCAGAAAAAAATCAAAAAAAAAATCGAAAAAAATCCCAAAAAATCAGGAAAGATTACTCAAAATTCCACAAAAAACACAAAAAAAGTCTCAAAAAATCCACAAAAATCCCCAAAAAATCCAAAATAATCCCAAAAAAATCCCAAGAAAATCAGAAAAAAATCGAAAAAAATCCCAAAAAATTCCCAAAAAATCAAGAAAAATTAATTAAAAATTCCACAAAAAACACCAAAAAATTCTCAAAAAATTTCGCAAAAAAATCCCCAAAAAAATCCCGAAAAAATCCCAAAAAAATCCCAAAAAATCAGAAAAAATTCCACAAAAAATCGAAAAAATCCCGAAAAAATCCCAAAAAAATCAGGAAAAATTCCACAAAAAATCCCCAAAAAATAAAAAAAAAAACCAAAAAATCCCAAAAAAATCGAAAAAATCCCCAAAAATCCCAAAAATCAGGAAAAATTCCACAAAAAATCAAAAAATCCCCAAAAAAATCGAAAAAGTTTCCAAAAAATTCCCAAAAAATCAGGAAAAATTCCAAAAAAAATCCCAAAAAAATCCCAAAAAAACCCCAAAAAATCCCAAAAAATCAGGAAAAATTCCACAAAAAATCCCCAAAAAATAAAAAAAAATCCCAAAAAAACCCCCAAAAAATCGAAAAAAATCCCAAAAATCCCAAAAATCCCAAAAAATCAGGAAAAATTCCACAAAAAATCCAAAAAAATCCCCAAAAATCAGAAAAAATTTCCAAAAAATTCCCAAAAACCAGGAAAAATTCCAAAAAAAATCCCAAAAAAATCCCAAAAAAACCCCAAAAAATCCCAAAAAACCAGGAAAATTTCCCAAAACATTCCCCAAACCATCCCAAATCTCCCAGTGCCTACCTGAGCCGAGGCAGCCTCAGCCTCCCCCTCCATGGGGGCGCTGCCCAGGCGCCGGGCGCGCTCGCGGGCGCGGCCGAGGCTCCGCAGAGCCGCCGCCGGCTCGGCCCCGCGCTGCTGCAGCAGCCCCAGGTTGAAATGGGCTCGGAACTGATCCTCCAGGCACTGGGACTCCCTGGGGGGAGAGGAGAGAATTCCTGGAATTGCAGGCTTAGTTCTCAATCCCAAAAATCCCAAAATTCCTGAATTTTCCCAAAATTCCCAAAATTCCATCACTGACTGTGCCAGCTGGGTGTTTTCTCGCAGTACCAAAATCCCAAAATTTCATTCCCAAAATCCCAAAATTCCCAAAATTCCCAAACTCATCATTCCCAAAATTCCCAATCTCATTCCCAACATTCCAAACATTCCCAAAATTGCAAAATTACTTTATTTCCCTGCTTACTGTGCCAGCTGGGCGCTGCTCTCGCTGTTCAAAAACCCCAAAATTTCATTCCCAAAATCCCAAAATTCCCAATCTCATTCCCAAATTCCCTAAAAACCCAAAATTCCCAAAAATTCCATTCCAGGATCTCCCAAACTTCCAAAAATCTTCTCTGAAATTCCAAGAATTCGAAAAAACCTTTCCCAAAATTCCAAATTTTCCAATCCCATCATTCCCAAAATTCCCAATCCAATCATTCCCAAAATTGCCAAACTCATTCCCAATATTCCCAAAATTCCCAGAATTCCCAACATTCCCAAAATTCCCAAAAATTCCAATCCCAGAATCTCCAAATCCGCTCCTAAGCCTTCAAAAATCTTCTCCGAAATTCCAAGAATTCCCCAAAGTCCCAATCCCATCATTCCCAAAAATCCCAAAATTCCCAATCCCATCATTCCCCAAATTCCCAAACTCATTCCCAAAATTCCCAGAATTCCCAAATTCCGAATTTCCCAGCTCACTGGGCCAGCTGAGCGCTCTCCCTCAGCAGGCGGGCGCTGCTCTCACAGTTCCAAAACCCCAAAAATCCATTCCCAAAATCCCAAAATTCCCAATCCCATCATTCCCAAATTTCCCAAAATTCCCAGAATTCCCAAAATTCCCAAATCCCAGCTCACTGGGCCAGCTGGGCGCTCTCCCTCAGCAGGCGGGCGCTGCTCTCGCAGTTCCAAAACCCCAAAAATCCTGTCCCAAAATCCCAAAATTCCCAAAATTCCCAATCTCATCATTCCCAAGATTCCGAATCCCATCATTCCCAAAATTCCCAATCTCATTCCCAAAATTCCCAAAATTTCCCAAAATCCCCAAAATTCCAAACTTCAAAAAACCGCAATCCCGGAATCTCCAAATCCGCTCCCAAACGTCCAAAAATCTTCTCTGAAATTCCAAGAATTCCCAAAAAACCTTTCCCAAAATTCCAAAATTCCCAATCCCATTATTCCCAAAATTCCCAGAATTCCCAGAATTCCCAAAATTCCCAAATCCCAGCTCACTGGGCCAGCTGGGCGCTCTCCCTCAGCAGGCGGGCGCTGCTCTCACAGTTCCAAAACCCCAAAAAAACCATTCCCAAAATCCCAAAATTCCCAAAATTCCCAATCCCATCATTCCCAAAATTCCCAACATTCCCAGAATTCCCAAAATTCCCAAATCCCAGCTCACTGGGCCAGCTGAAGCTCTCTCTCAGCAGGCGGCCGCTGCTCTGGCAGTTCCAAAACCCCAAAAAACCATTCCCAAAATCCCAAAAATCCCAAAATTCCCAATCCCATCATTCCCAAAATTCCCAATCTCATTCCCAAAATTCCCAAAAACTCCCAAAATTCCAAAAATTCCCAAAAATCCAATCCCAGAATCTCCAAATCCGGCTCCCAAACTTGTAAAAATCTTCTCCGAAATTCCAAGAATTCCCAAAAAACCTTTCCCAAAATCCCAAAATTCCCAAATTCCCAATCCCATCATTCCCAAAATTCCCAATCTCATTCCCAACATTCCCAGAATTCCCAAATTCCCGAATTTCCCAGCTCACTGGGCCAGCTGGGCGCTCTCCCTCAGCAGGCGGGCGCTGCTCTCGCAGTTCCAAAATCCCAAAAAATCCTGTCCCAAAATCCCAAAATTCCCAAAATTCCCAAAATTCCCAATCCCATCATTCCCAAAATTCCCAATCTCATTCCCAAAATTCCCAAAAACTCCCCAAATTCCAAAAATTCCCAAAATTCCCAAAAAATCCAATCTCAGAATCTCCAAATCCGCTACCAAACTTCCAAAATCTTCTCCAAAATTCCAAGAATCCCCAAAAAACCTTTCCCAAAATTCCAAATTTTCCAATCCCATCATTCCCCAAATTCCCAAACTCATTCCCAAAATTCCCAAATTCCTCCAAAATTCAAAAAATTCCCAAAATTAAAAAAATCCAATCCCAGAATCTCCAAATCCGTCCCAAACTTCCAAAAATCTTCTCCGAAATCCCAAGAATTCCCAAAAATCCTGTCCCAAAATCCCAAAATTCCCAAAGTTCCCAATCCCATCATTCCCAAAATTCCCAATCTCATTCCCAAAATTCTCAAATTCCCAAAAACTCCCAAAATTCAAAAAATTCCCAAAATTCAAAAAAAATCCAATCCCAGAATCTCCAAATCCGCTCCCAAACTTCCAAAAATCTTCTCCGAAATTCCAAGAATTCCCAAAAAATCCTGTCCCAAAATTCCAAATTTTCCAATCCCATCATTCCCAAAATTCCCAAACTCATTCCCAACATTCCCAAAATTTCCAAAAACTGCCAGAATTCTCAAAATTCCCAAAACATCCAATCCCAGAATCTCCAAATCCGCTCCCAAACTTCCAAAAATCTTCTCTGAAATTCCAAGAATTGCCAAAAATCCATTCCCAAAATTCCCAAAATTCCCAAAATTCCCAGAATTCCCAAATTCCCGAATTTCCCAGCTCACTGAGCCAGCTGGGCGCTGTCCCTCAGCAGGCGGGCGCTGCTCTGGCAGTTCCAAAATCCCAAAAAATCCATTCCCAAAATCCCAAAAATCCCAAAATTCCCAATCCCATCATTCCCAAAATTCCCAAATTTCCCAAAAACTCCCAAAATTCAAAAAATTCCCAACAATTCCAAAAAAAACCAATCTCAGAATCTCCAAATCCGCTCCCAAACTTCCAAAAATCTTCTCCAACATTCCAAGAATTCCCAAAAAACCTTTCCCAAAATCCCAAAATTCCCAAAATTCCCAATCCCATCATTCCCAAAATTCCCAAACTCATTCCCAACATTCCCAAAATTTCCAAAAATTCCCAAAATTCCAAAAAATCCAATCCCAGAATCTCCAAATCCGCTCCCAAACTTCCAAAAATCTTCTCCGAAATTCCAAGAATTCCCAAAAAACACGTCCCAAACTCCCAAAAAATCATTCCCAAAATTCCCAAAATTCCCAATCCCATCAATCCCAAAATTCCCAGAATTCCCAGAATTCCCAAAATTCCCAAATCCCAGCTCACTGGGCCAGCTGGGCGCTCTCCCCTCAGCAGGCGGGCGCTGCTCTGGCAGTTCCAAAACCCCAAAAAATCCATTCCCAAAATCCCAAAAATCCCAAAATTCCCAATCCCATCATTCCCCAAATTCCCAAAATTCCCAAATTCCCAAATCCCAGCTCACTGGGCCAGCTGGGCGCTCTCCCTCAGCAGGCGGGCGCTGCTCTGGCAGTTCCCCAGCGATTCCTGCACCAGCCCCAGGTTGAGGAAGAGGCGGCTCCGCATCTGGCACAGCTCCCGGCGGGGCAGGACTCCTGAAAAAAATGGGAAATAAATCTGGGAATTCTGGGATTTGGGAGTTTTGGGATTTTGGAATTTTGGGTATGATGGGATTTGGGATTTTGGGATTTGGGATTGGGAATTCTGGGAAGAGGCGGCTCCGCATCTGGCACAGCTCCCCGAAGCGGGCAGGATTCCTAAAAAACAAAATAAAGGGGATTTTGGGAATTCTGAAAATTTTGGGATTTGGGATTTTGGGAATGATGGGAATGATGGGATTTGGGATTTGAAGTTTGGGAATTTTGGGATTTTGGGAATTCTGGAAGAGGCGGCTCCGCATTTGGCACAGCTCCCAGTGGGGGAGAATTCCTGAAAAAATGGTAAAAAAAAATCTGGGAATTCTGGGAATGATGGGAATGAGTTTGGGAATGATGGGAATGATGGATTTGGGATTTTGGGATTTGGAAATTCTGGGAAGAGGCAGCTCCGCATCTGGCACAGCTCCTGGCGGGGCAGGATTCCTAAAAAAAAAAAATTGGAATTCTGAAAATTTTGGGATTTGGGAACTCTGGGAATTTTGGGAAAGGATTTTTAGGAATTCTTGGAATTTCAGAGAAGATTTTTGGAAGTTTTGGAGCGGATTTGGAGATTCTGGGATTGGATTTTTTGGGAATTTTGGGAATTCTGGGAATTTTGGGAATGAGTTTGGGAATTTTGGGAATGAGTTTGGGAATTTTGGGATTTGGGGATTTTGGGATTGGATTTTTGGGAATTTGGGGAATTGTGGGATTGGGTTTTTGAGAATTTCCGGTTCGGATTTTTGGGAATTTGGGATTGGAATTTTGGGAATCCGGAAGTAGAATCTGAGAATTCTGGGAATGGATTTTTGGGAATTTGGGATGGGAAGTTGGGAATTCTGGAGTGGATTTTTAGGAATGTTGGAATGGATTTCTGGGAATATTTGAGAACATTTTGGGGAGGGAATTTTGGAGCCTGGGATTGAATTTTGGGAATTCTGGGAAGAGGCGGCTGCGCATCTGACACAGCTCCCAGTGGGGGAGAATTCCTAAAAAAATGGGAAAAAATCTGGAATTCTGTGATTTGGGAATTTTGGGAATTGTGGGATTTGGGAATTCTGGGAATTTTGGGATTTGGGATTTGAAGTTTGGGAATTTTGGGATTTGGGAATTCTGGGAAGAGGCGGCTCCACATCTGGCACAGCTCCCGGCGGGAGAGGATTCCTGAAAAAAAATTGGAATTTTGAAAATTTTGGGATTTGGGAATTCTGGGAATTTGGGGGTTTTGGAATTTTGGGAATGATGGGATTTGGGATTTGAAGTTTGGGAATTTTGGGATTTGGGAATTCTGGGAAGAGGCGGCTCCGCATCTGGCACAGCTCCCGGCGGGGCAGGACTCCTAAAAAAAAAAATAAAGGGGATTTTGGGAATTCTGAAAATTTTGGGATTTGGGGTTTTGGGAATTGGGAGTTCTGGGAATTTTGGGATTTGGGATTTAGGAATTTCGGGATTTGGGATTTGGGAATTCTGGGAAGAGGCGGCTCCGCATCTGGCACAGCTCTCGGTGGAGAAGAATTCCTGAAAAAAATGGGAAAAAAATCTGGAATTCTGGGATTTGGGAATTCTGGGAATGATGGGATTTGGGATTTTGGGAATGATGGGATCAGGGAATTAGGAATGATGGAAGAGGCAGCTCCACAGCTCGCGATGGTTGAGAAGTCCTGAAAAAAGTTCCCCAAAAAAGACCCAAAATTCTCCAAAAAAATCCCCCAAAATCCCAAAAAAATCCCCCAAAATTCCCAAGGAATCTCCAAAAAAGTCCTCAAAAATTCCTTAAAAAATTTTTAAAAAATCGCCAAAAAATTTAAAAAAAATCCCTAAAAAAATCCAACAAAATTCTCTAAAAATCCCATTAAAATACAAAAAAAATCCCAAAAAACTCCCAAAACATCCCCAAAAATTCCCAAAAAATCCCTAAAAATTTAAAAAAATCCCAAAATATCCCCCCAAAAATTCCCAAAAAAATCCCTAAAAAATCCCAGAAGATCCTCAAAAAACCCCAAAATTTTCACCCGTATTCCTTTACAAAATCCCAAACAAAAAGCAAAAAACCCTCAAAAAATTCCCAAAAAATTCCCAAAAATTCCCTAATAAAACCCCAAAAACTCCCCTAAAAATCCTCAAAAAATTCCTCAAAATCCCCAAAAATTCCCCCAAAAATTCTCCCAAAAAAACCCCAAAATTCCCTTAAAAATCCAATAAAAATTCCCAAAAATTCCCAAAAAAATCCCAAAAAATCCCAGAAAATCCTCAAAAAACCCCCAAAATTTCCAAAACAAAACCCCAAAAATCCCAAAAAAAATCCCCAAAAAATCCTAAAAAATTCCCAAAATTCCTAAAAATCCCCAAAAATCCCAAAAAATCCCCAAAGATTCTTCAAAAATCCCCGTATTCCTTTACAAAATCCCAAAAACCCACAAAAACCCACAAAAAACGCTTCAAAAATTCCCTAAAAATTCCCTAAAATCCCCCAAAAATTCCCAAAAATTCTCCCAAAAAACTCCAAAATTCCCTTAAAAATCCAATAAAAATTCCCATAAAATCCCAAAAAAATTCCCAAAAAATCCCTAAAAAATCCCTAAAAAATCCCTAAAAAATCCCAGGGAAATCCTCAAAAAACCCCCAAAATTTCCAAAAAAAATCCCAAAATTCCACAAAAAAGTCCCCAGAAAAATTCCAAAAAAAAATCTCAAAAAATCCTAAAATATTCCCTTAAAAATCCCCAAAAATTCTTCAAAAATTCCCCATATTCCTTTACAAAATCAAAAAAAAAACCAAAAAACCCTCAAAAAATTCCCAAAATATTCCCAAAAATTCCCTCAAAAATCCCCAAAATTCCCTAAAAAAACCCCAAAAATTCCCTCAAAAATCCCCAAAAATTCCCTCAAAAATCCCCAAAAATTCCCAAAAAATTCTCCCAAAAAACCCCAAAATTCCCTTAAAAAGCCAATAAAAGTTCCCAAAAAATCCCTAAGAATCCCTAAAAAATTCCTAAAAAATCCCTAAAAAATCCCCAAAAAACCCCCAAAATTTCCAAAAAAAACCCCAAAAATTCCCTAAAAAATCCCAAAAATTTCCCAAAAAAGTCCCCAAAAATCCCCTAAAAAACCCCCCCAAAGAAAGCCAAAAAATTCCCAAAAATCCCCTAAAAAATCCCAAAATAAAATCCCAAAAAATACCAAAAAAATCCCCAAAAATTCTTCAAAAATTCCCCGTATTCCTTTACAAAATTCCAAAAAAAACCCCAAAAAACCCTCAAAAAATTCCAAAAAAATTCCAAAAAATTCCCTCAAAAATCCCCAAAAATTCCCTAAAAATCTCAAAAAATTCTCCCAAAAAGCACCAAAATTCCTTTAAAAATCCAATAAAAATCCCCAAAAAATCCCTAAAAAATTCCCAAAAAATCCCTAAAAAATCCTCAAAAACCCCCAAAATTTCCAAAAAAAATCCCAAAAATTCCCTAAAAAATCCCCAAAAAATCTCAAAAAATTCTCCCAAAAAACCCCAAAATTCCCTTAAAAATCCAATAAAAATTCCCAAAAAATCCCTAAAAAATCCCTAAAAAATTCCCAAAAAATTCCTAAAAAAAACCTCAAAAAAACCCCGAAATTTCCAAAAAAAATCCCAAAAATTCCCTAAAAATTCCACAACTCCCTAAACATTCCCAAAATTCCCAAATTTTCCCTTCCTACCTTCCAGCTGTGTCTCCACGATGGCCAGGCTGGCCCTGAACGCCTCCAGCGCCCGGCCCAGCGCCGCCGGAGCTTCTCCCAAATTTGGGCAATTTTCCCAAATTTCTGCAATTCCAGCTCCTCCTTGGGATCCTTGTGGGAATTCTGGGAATTGTGGGAATTGTGGGAATTCTGGGAATTCTGAGAATTCTGGGAATTCCTCAGCCAGGAGGATGAAGGTGCGGCCGATGGTGGCCCAGGCTCGCTGCTGCTCCACGGGGTCGGAGAGCTCCTGGGCCAGCAGCAGGTGCTGCCTCTGGTGCTGGGGGGAAAATTGGGAATTTTAGGAAAATTTGGGAATTTTGGGAAAATTTGGGAAAAATTTGGGGGTAAATTGGGAAAAATCGGGAATTATTTTGGATTTTTTTGAGGATTTTTGGGCATTTTTTGGAGATTTTTTGAGAATTTCGCGGGATTTTTTGGGGATTTTTGGGAGAAATTTTGGGGATTTTTAGGGGGATTTTTGGGGATTTTCTGAGATTTTTTTGGGATTTTTTTCCAAATTTTTTAGAATTTTTACTGAATTTTTGATGATTTTTAGAGAATTTTTTGGTGATTTTTTTGAGGATTTTTTGAGAATTTTTGGGAATTTTTTGGGGATTTTTAGACTATTCCGGTCCATCTTTTGAGGATTTTATTTCAGAATTGTTTGGGAATTTTTGGCGATTTTATAGAATTTTGGGGGGATTTTGAGGGATTTTCAGAGATTTTTCAGGGAAATTTTTGAGAATTTTTGGGGAATTTTTAAAGGAATTTTTTTGGATTTTTTAAGGGGATTTTTTTGGCTTTTCTTGGTGAATTTTTAGGGATTTTTAGAGAATTTTTTAAGGATTTTTTTTGGAGAATTTTTGGGAGATTTCGTCAGAATTTTTTCAGATTTTTTCAGGAGTTTTTTGGGGGTTTTTGAGAATTTTTGCGAATTTTTGCGAATTTTTGGGGGATTTTTGAAGGATTTTTTAAAGGATTTTGGAGAATTTTTCGATAATTTTCTTTTTCAATTTTTAAGGGATTTTTGAAGAATTTTTTGTGGGTTTTTCAGGTAATTTCTGGGCATTTTTTGCTCAATTGATGGGATTTTTTGGAAAAATTTTGGGAGGTTTTTGGAGGATTTTTGGGTGATTTTTTGGAGAATTTTTGGGTGATTTTTGAGGGATTTGAGAGCTCCTGGGCCAGAAGCAGGTGCTGCCTCTGGTGCTGGGGGAAAATTGGGAATTTTAGGAAAATTTGGGAAATTTGGGAAAAATTTGGGGGAAAATTGGGAAAAATCAGGAATTTTTTTGGATTTTTTTGAGGATGTTTTGGGCATTTTTTGGAGATTTTTTGAGAATTTCGCGGGATTTTTTGGGGATTTTTGGGAGAAATTTTGGGGATTTTTAAGGGGATTTTTGGGGGTTTTCTGAGATTTTTTAGGGGAATTTTTGAGAAATTTTTGAGGAAATTTTGAGAATTTTTGGGAATTTTTTGAGGCATTTTTTGTGGATTTTTTTAGATTTTTTACGAGATTTTCGAGGATTTTTGGAGAATTTTTTTTCAATTTTTAAGGGATTTTTGAAGAATTTTTGGGGGATTTTTGAAGAATTTTTTTGTGGATTTTTCAGGTAATTTCTGGGCATTTTTTGCTCAATTGATGGGATTTTTTAAAAAAATTTTGGGAGATTTTTGGAGAATTTTTAGGTGATTTTTGAGGGATTTGAGAGCTCCTGAGCCAGCAGCAGGTGCTGCCTCTGGTGCTGGGGGGAAAATTGGGAATTTTAGGAAAATTTGGGAATTTTGGGAAAATTTGGGAAAAATTTGGGGGAAAATTGGGAAAAATCAGGAATTTTTTTGGATTTTTTTGAGGATTTTTGGGCATTTTTTGGAGATTTTTTGAGAATTTCGCGGGATTTTTTGGGGATTTTTGGGAGAAATTTTGGGGATTTTTAGGGGGATTTTTGGGGATTTTCTGAGACTTTTTTGGGAATTTTTTGGGATTCTTTTCAGAATTTTTACAGAATTTTTGGAGATTTTTGGAGAATTTTTTGGCGATTTTTTGAGGATTTTTAAAGAATTTTTGGGGACTTCATGAGAATTTTTGTGAATTTTTTTGGAATTTTTTGGGAATTTTTAAGGAATTATTTTGGGTTTTTAGACAACTTTTGTCCATCTTTTGAGGGTTTTATTTGAGAATTGTTTGGGAATTTTGGGGGATTTTTTCGGGGTTTTTTGGCTTTTTGGGTGAACTTTTAGGGGTTTTAGAGAACTTTTTGAGGATTTTTGGGGATTTTAGAGATTTCCAGGGAATTTTTGGGAGATATTGTCAGAATTTTTTCAGATTCTTTAAGGAATTTTTTGGGTTTTTTTGAGAATTTTTGTGAATTTTTGGGGAATTTTAGGGAGGTTTTTTGAGAATTTTTTGGGTGATTTTTGGGGGATCCAAGAGTTTCTGAGCCAGCAGCAGGTGCTGACACAGGTGGTGCAAAATTTGGGAATTTTGGGAAAATTTGAAAAAATTTGGGAAATTTTTGGGGGAAAAATCGGGAATTTTTTTGGATTTTTTGAGGATTTTTGGGCATTTTTTGGGAAAAATTGGGAAAAAAATTGGGAAAAAATGGGGAAAAATGACAAAAACCAGGAAAAGTCAGGAATTTTTTTGGCGTTTTTAGAGTTTTTTTGGGGGGATTTTTGGAGATTTTTGAGAATTTCGCAGGATTTATTGGGGATTTTATGGAGAAATTTTGGGGATTTTTAGGGGAATTTTTGGGGATTTTCTGAGATTTTTTGGGGAATTTTTTCTGAGATTTTTTAGGGGAATTTTTGGTGATTTTTAGAGAATTTTTTGGTAATTTTTTTGAGGATTTTTTGACAATTTTTGGAGAATTTTTTCTTTCAATTTTTAAAAAAATTTTGAAGAATTTTTTGTGGACTTTTCAGGTAATTTCTGGGCATTTTTTAGAATTTTTTGTGAATTTTGGGGA